>CAJHQP010006963.1:0-34940 GCA_905132765.1 Moricandia arvensis | reverse complement strand
AAAGAGAATCGATCTCTTATAATTTTTATTTTATTCTTATTTAAGACCAACCTATCAATCTTCTCATGATTATAGATTACATTATCTTCAATAATTTCGTTATCTTTAATTTTATTTTTAATTTTCTTCACTTGACAATTTAAAAAATGTAATGCTAAACTCTTTGTGTTTTTGTTACATATATTTAAAAAATCTTACCAGAGATACGTGACATTTGTAAAGTTGGATGTAGTAAAACTAAAGGAGAATCGATCTCTTAATAACAAGAAATTTTAATAAAATTATACATTAATGAAAATTAAACTTTTTGAATAATAAAAAAATTATATGAAATTTAAAAGTTTATAAATCAATAACCTTTTTGTTTCAAAATCCCATCCAAATCTAGAGTTGTTACGTTAAAGATCAATATAAATATGGGTATAAGCGTTTTCAAAAACTTTATTTTCCTTTCGAACTTAAAAAAAAGTTTGGTGGAACTTTTGGCATCCACTCTTTCATTAAGAAATGTAGTATTTTATTTTCTACAGTTGTCTTGTTATATATACTACTAAAATCAAGCCATTTATGTTAATTTCTTCCACAAGTAATTCAGTCAATACTTTCGTTTCTTTCTGAATCCATTATATTTATTTTTTCCTTTAATCTTATTCAAGACTAACTATAGTTAGTATAAACAATCTATTCTATTAAAAGAGAAGTCATGACTTCTCATTCATGTGTGATTTTTTAATTTTTGGACTACCTACTAGAGTTGGTCACATTAACATAACTCACTCATTAATCAACTTAATTATATTACATAAACTCACACTATTATATGACAACTATATTAGATATATCAACGTAATCCCATATCATAGCTTTTTCGTATCTAATATATTAACACCATTCCCTGTTCATATAAATATCATGCTCTGTCTATAGTAACAATATTATCCCTTATACGTGACCCTGAAGAACACAGTCATCAATCCATTTCTTTATCTTTTACTTCTCCCTAATCAATTGATATATCACACACACAATCTCTTCTGCCCATGTTCCTATATTCCTCTCTGTCTTTCAATCTGACCATAAGTCCATTCCTCTTAGATCAGTAAGAAACACACAGTCATCCATCATACTTTTCCAAAATCCTTTTATGCAACCGTGTAACAATTACGTTGATATATTCGTCCGATCATATACTATAGTTTATTTGATTCTAAGCTTTCAACATTTGTTAATAATTTAACAGACAGTCATTGACCATTTGGAGAAGATGAAGTTCGACCATATACGATAGGAAATTAATAATGACCAAAACATTAAATATATAGTACGATCTTATATCTAATATAATATAAGATCAAAACAATTATATTCTATGCCTATCATATACTATAGTTTATTTCATTGTAATCTTGCAACACACAGTCATTGACCATTTGGAGAAGATGAAGTTCGTGGTGTATACGATAGGAAATTAATAATGACCAAAACATTAAAAATATAGTACGATCGTATATCTAATATATAAGATCAAAACAATATCTACTGCTAAACTATCTATTATATAAATTATAATCCAAATCATCATAAATCAGCCTACTAAATCAGCGTATATTCTACGAACTGAGATCTAGGCAGATCAAAACAATATATACTGCTAAAACTATCTATTATATAAATTATAATCCGGTGATCCGAAATCAGTGTACTAAATCAGCGTATATTCTACGAACTGAGATCTAGGCAGAATCAATATCACATATTGTTTTTCCCGTCACTTTCTCCTTCGATTACTATATATTCTTGGGTTTCTATATATTTGAAACAAAATCACGTATAAAGATCTATATTTATTCTAATTGATACGCATATTCCTTTTCAATATATTAACAGATCGCACACAATATACGCTGTAAAAACCCTACAGATCTCTTTCGATCTATAAATATCGATGGCATGACTCATATAATACACCATCATCAAAAACTCAAATCCCTTTAGTCATGAAGTTTGGTTTATTTTTTGAGTAACTTACCCATGTACGAGACTTTCCACTAGACATCAACTGCTCATGTCGAACAGGCAAGTAACAATGGTGTTTCATTGTTTAGACTTTTCCACTGGCCATCAACTATAACCGGCATCTGCGGTGACAACTTACCAAGGTTAGGATTTTGGTTTCACAGAGACAGAACAAGTTAGTTGCAAAAACTAAGTTGCAGATACTGCATTTATTTGTACACAACTCATTAACTGTTGTTAATACAAACTCAACATCTGTTGTTAGAAACCGATTAAACAAAAAAAAAGTAATAGGTTTGCAATCCTCTTCTTTGATTCCAATCAACAAATCAGCGACGGAATCACCATATATTCAAAATTAAATCTTAATTCAATAGTTGTTAAGAAAGAGAGACCATAGTCCGATCTACTCAGTTACAAAAAAAAAAATTAAGCTTTTTTTCCTGTACAAGCAAAAGGATGTATATAAAGACACATCTGATCGAAGGCGTCTTGTATGTTACAGGGGTTTGATAAACAAATCAGATCTTTTCAAAGACAACTAACCAGGTACTAGAACCCGATATTTGGTATTCAGATTATTAACAAATCTATATTATTTAAAATAATAAACATAAGTCACTTGTTTTCCAGTAATTGATCCCAGTGAAGGTTTCATATTGCGTCGTTTATATGTGTTCAGAAGGAAGAAATCAACCACACGTTATAAAGAAGATACCGACTCCTGATGTTGACGTTCTTTTCCGGGAAAAAAGTCGGTTAGGTTATAATTTTTTGGGCTTAACTGTAGTTAGGCTAAAAAGAATTCAATAGCAATGTGAGTGGCCCATTAGGCTTAGTAAAGTATATAGATCAATCAGATGACTGTCACGTTTAAATGATATACATTATTAAAAATAATATATTATATACCATATTTTCAATAAATTAGAATTTTTTATTTATGCAAATACATTTTATTTGTAATATTTAAATTAATATTTACTTTCAAATTTATTTTAGTTACTATACCTTCATATGTAGTTTATTTTAATATATGTCAATGTTATTTGTTTAATATTTGATAGTTCATATATAAAATAAAATAAATATTAATGTTTAGTTACTTTAATTGATAATTATAATCTAGATGAGATGAGTATAATTTTTAAAAATAATTTTGCAGTAATTTATTTTAATATGAAAATTAACATTGGTTATTTATATAACCGATGTTATATTTTAAAATTAGATAATTCATTAAAAAAATTGTTTAATTATTAAGTGAAATGTTACAATATCTTTTAAAATGTAAATAATTTTCTATTTTACCTAATTTACATAAATTTACGAGTTTTATAGAGTAGATACTATAAAAATAAAACAAACAAAAATCTATAGAAGAAACAAATACGGATGTCAAATTATATATATATAGAAGATAGAAATACATGTTAGAGTTTGAAACAATCGAATTTTGTAAAAACAAAGTAAACTATAATACTATTAATGTTTGAAAAATTCATAGACATATTATATATGTGATTATTACAATATATACTATCTTAAATAAATAAAAGTTTTGTATAAATATAAATGAAAACAAACACCCGCGCGGTTGCGCGGGTCAAAATCTAGTTAACAATCTTACAAAAGAAAACAGTCACACTCAAAACTAAAATATAGGTAGCAAAATCAAGTGACGAAAGTTATAGAGAGAAGTCAAACATGAAGCAAGAATACAGAAAACAATACACATATCTATCTTATATAGTCAAAAATGGTGTCTTGAAAACAATCTTATTCTACTGATCATATATCAAAAGCTATAAAATAATGGTAAGAAGAAGTTGATTACTTGTATATAGCTGAACGAGAAAATATGTGTATCATTGTGTCTCAAGTTTACATACATGGTTTGTCTCAAGTTTACATACATGGTTTATAAGGATATATTTTTTGCAATGGTTTGTCTCAAGTTTACATACATGGTTTATAAGGATATATTTTTTTGCAAAAAATATATTATGCAATTCCACAATAATCAATAATAATCTATCGAAATCAATACAAAATATTTGATAAAAATGTAGAAAACATTTGTTAACTTTACTTAATTTCTAAAAATTTGTCAGCTTCCGAAATCACTAAATTCCTTCCAAATTAGATTCCAATAACCACCTAAAATTTATAAAAAAATGGAATCTCTAAATTCTATAACTCCTTAAAATTTAACTACCAAAAAACATGTTTGATTTCTAAGAAATAGAGTAATCGAGTGATAACTGATAAGGTCCCTATGTTACACACTGGCCGTGTTCGTTTACCCTATCGTGCGATTTGCGACATGCGACTATCGTATACGCAGGTTGCATGACAGCAAAATGAACAACAACATGTGACTTGTAACTAATCGAAGATCGCGTGTTGCGTGACAGTAAACGAACAGAGCGCTACGATAGGTAAACGAACACGGCCAGTGTGTAACATAGGACCTTATCAGTTATCACTCGATTACTCTATTTCTTAGAAAATCAAACATGTTTTTTCAGCCAATCACTGATAATGCAAAACATTTACATTGATGAGCACTATAAATAAGCCATTATCATATATTACTACTATCCATATTAAGTTTTTTTTTTAGAAAGACTATCCATATTGAAGTTGCTGATGAACTTTTCTAAGTTTTTATATCATTGACCTACATTTTTGTTCTAGTGGATCACTCTAACTCCGCCACGTTCTTGGTCCATCGAGGTCCTAGTTCTAAAACATTCTCATGACATTTTATTTAGAGAACCGTTTAGAGGAGTGGAAATAGTAAAATCGGAGGCTTTGATTCTGCAGCTTATTGAAAAAACATCTACATCATTTATTTCAAAGACGTAGAAGCCGGGCCTGCTTCTACTTTCACTTTGGATGCAAATGTTGTCTATTAAGTGATACTTTGGATCGTGGAGGATATGATATGTAGCTTAGAATAGGAATCAGTGCTGCAGAAACGATACTCTTTTGAGTACCAAAATGAACCATGTAAACGTATGATATGTTTTTGCGTTCCTGCGAGCCACGAAAAAACAGAAAGACGATGGACAGCAAATGAAAACTGCTATGAAATACACTAATATTTTTATTATTATTTATAACATCATTATTAATAAGATTATGATTAACCCGGTCTCTTAAGGTGAATTTTTTAACTTATAATTTATCTTTTTTTTTTACACTTTCGGCTAAGAGACGTCTCTTATTTAAGAGACAATTCTTAAGTTTTTGTTAAAGCTAAAAAACGTTTCTTAGAAAAATTAAGAACTCCACCCTAAGAGACCAAAGTTAATTATACCATTAGATTGATAGATCGAATGTCCAATTTTATCTACGAACACAACAAAATATAATGCCCAAAAGGAAGAACGTCCAACAAGAGTAAGAAATTTCATTGTAGTTGAACAAATAAACATCAAGATCTTTGACTCGAAAATATCAATGTGTTTGACCAAAGAAAAAAGAATGTCCAAACTCAGTCAATGTGGTTACTATCTACACAATATAAATAAAATCTCATTTAGACAGTTTTACTCCACAGATCAATAAACTACTCTGACTAAAACCTTTAGTGAAGAGTTTCATATTCGAGTGAAACAATATGAACCTCTTCACCATCTCTATGATGACCATCTGGATAGTGTTTGTCCAGGTTCCATCCAATACTGAAGCACGACCGTTGGTGACAACAGACAATCAAAATCATTTCAAAGTCACATCTATGAAAATTTTGGTTTCTACCGTACCAGGAGACAGTCTTGATGGGCATAAGAAAGGTATTGTAAATGTTGAACCAAAAGGATTTAAAATTATTGATGATTTTACGCCTACGGATCCAGGGAACAGTCCTGGTATAGGACATCCAAATATGGATGTATTTGTACCACGGTCTGATGATGACTTCAAAGTAGTAAGGAGGTCGAAGAAAAATGATGAGTCGACAAAAGATTTTGCACCTACTGATCCAGGGAACAGTCCTGGTATAGGACATCCAAATATGGATGTATATGTACCACGGTCTGATGATGACTTCAAAGTAGTAAGGAGGTCGAAGAAAAATGATGCGACGACGAAAGAGTTTGCACCTACTAATCCAGGGAACAGTCCTGGTATAGGACATCCGAACATAGAGATACATGCACCTAGCATGACATAAGAAAAGAATAGCAAATACTCATTAAAATAAAATAATGTAAAACTACGTTTCTATTAAAATAATATATAAATGTTGTTGGGTATTAGCTTAAATTTTCAATATGAAATAAAATTATTGTCAAAAGAAAATTTTCAATTTAAAGATGTTAAATTTTACAATAAAAATGTGGAAGTTGTTATTTAGAGTTCTATAACTTTATGAGTAAAAAAAATTTGTTAGAAATATAACTTGTATACTATTATTTTGTAAAATATAATTATATATTTTCTTCCACAACTATTATTAAATTGTCAAAAGAAAATTTTCAATTAAAAGATGTTAAATTTTACAATAAAAATATGAAAGTTGTTATTTAGAGTTCTATAACTTTATGAGTAAAATAATTTGTTAGAAATATAATTTGTATACTATTATTTTGTAAAATATAATTATATATTTTTCTTCCACAACTATTATTAATAGAGAAATACTCAAAGATAGTCCTAATTTTTTTTTGTTATATAAATAGAATTCAAAGAGAAAAATGACTCAAATATATTTTATTAAAGATGTAAATATATACATATATTTATGGGGTTGACTAATTTAGACTTAGAAATTAAAGTTACAAGTGTAGTTTTGGAGGTGAAATTTAAAATAAAAAAAATATTAAAATAAAAAAAAATATTTCAGTTATTTTATGGTTATTTTGGTGACAATTTTTTTTTGAAAAAAGTTAATTGAAAGAATTGCCCTTATTTAATAGTATAAATGTTTATTTTATTTGTTATAAATCTAATAAAAATAAATCCTCGAAACTAATAAATAAAATAAAATAAGCCATAATTAGTCGTTGACGCAATCTTATGTTTCCTCTTCTGTCTTCGCTGCCATCGCTGATGATGAACCAAGATTTTCATAACGGCTATATGAATGCAACTAATGTAAAAACAAAATTTCCAATGTGAAGATGTTAACTAATAAAAGGAAAGTTTTACTTGAGAAATATTACTTACTATATGAATGAAACTAACGTAAAAGCAAAATTTTAGTGTGAAGATGTTAATTAACTTGTATGAAGAAAGTATTAACAAAGTTTAATTGCAAGACACATAAATATAACCAAGTGCTCTTGGTCTAGTGGTAATGGAACTCCAGCTGGAGTGCCCGCCCTGGGTTCGAGTCGCCTTGACCACCTTCCCGCCTATAACCGTGCGTGCCCGGATGGAAGGCCTCGTGGGGATTAGTCTGGGCTTACCGTCTGACTCCCCACGGTCATCAAAAAAAAAAAAAAAAAGACACATAAATATTTTTATTGCAACTATCGACACAAAGAGAGAAATTAAAGCAATTTTGATGAAGAAGTAGAGATTAACCATATTTATTTCACCATTGGGTTTTTGGATATAGTTTCGGTAAAATTTCAGATTTTAGAAATAAATTTCTAGTATTTGAGTAAACTTTTGGGGTTTTTTTTGGGTAAGGGTTTTGGATAAAAATTTGAAGTATTTTTTGAATATTTAAATATTTTTAGGTATTTTTCGCATTGGATATTTTTCCGGATTTCGAGTAATTTTTGGTATATTTCAGATACTTTGGATCCTTTTCAAGTTTTTTCAGATCTTAAATAATCCGATATGTATCAAAAGAACTATAAGCATTTTATATATATTTTAATTATGGATCCGACCCAGCCCGGATAAAAAAAAATCAAATCCGTTCCAACTATAAATTTGAAATAACTAGTTAAATCTAAATTGTTTAAGATCCGAGTGATGTGGATTGATAAGAACCGATCCGAATCTACCATATAACCTGAATGCCCACATCTAGATAACACTGATGACATGGTGAACGTTCTCAAAATATACTTTTTCGAGATTCAATTAGGGTAGTAATATTAGATGGTACATTTTCCCTTATTCCAGATTCTCAGTTAGTGTTAAGTAAATTTTCGTATGATATATTTAGCATGTTACGGAACTGTCAAACTCGTCAATATAATTGTTATCAGTATCATTGTTCTATACAATTTGTTATAATAATATTTTATCGTGTTAATTTTATATTATAATTGATGAATATTTTGTATATGTTACATGATAATGTAAATGTTATTGTTATAATTAATATCATGTTAACATAATTATTATTCTGATATTTAAAATCTTAACATTTTACAAATATTGTTATCGTTCTAGATAATATGATTAACTCGTTATCTAATATGGTGTAATTATAAAAAAGTTGAACAACTAAGAACATGATTAAAGGTATTCAAATATTGTTTATAATTTCATTAAAACAGCAAGGGATCTTAAACACAAAATTTTTTTTCATCTCATATTAAAACACTACTGATCATTAAAAAGTTACATTCTGCCTCAAAAAGGACTGACATTTGACAGTCACTAGTCTTAGGTTGTTCTTATAAGACAGCGTCTATAGTTTGAAGTCTTAACATAAGCTAATTCTAAGCAAACATATACATCCTTTATCTGGTTGGTTAGCAATTAGAACCAATGTTCATCACGGTTACTATCAGACCAAACTACTTCTAGTCCTTTCTTAGCATCATTTTGTCCCATTCTCATCCGTTCATGCTTCCCACATTCTTAAACCTAATCCAAAAAATATTTTATTTTACCATCTCAACCTTTTCTTATTGGTACAACTACCTTTTTTTTTCTTCCAAATAATCTTATTTGTGTCAATCACTATCAACGGATACAACATTTTTCAGTTCACCACAACTTTGTGATTACTTATAGTCTCTTTGTGCAGGTTACTGGATGGCACTCTCAGGAAGCAAAATCTCTTCTCTTTGACCGGTTTATAACGGCATCGGCATTTGCTAATCACTTAAAAGTCAGTGTTTGATATTTTTTCTGCTTTTGCACCTATCTCATCATCACTTAGTTTAGTTTGTCCAATGACATTTTTTTTCATTAATATTTTTTAGAAAAGCTTTGTTTCAACTGAAACTTACTTTAGTGATGGTAAGAGTATTTGAAACTCGAATCTGTTTTTGTTTTTAACTATATAATAGAGTTTGGAGTAAAAAATGTTTCAATCCTACTTTATATTTCACTCTATAATAAAATAAAATACATTTATTCTATAAATAGAATATTCAATTATTTTTGTTCATCATTATATTTTCACTTTAAAATAGAATATCAATAGAATAGAATTCAATTATGTTATAGAATTACCTTATTTAAAAAAAAGAATAAATTAAACCATTAGAAATAGTCTATGTAAATACAAATATGAACCTTCAATCAATAACGTTCAAATCTTTATGTAAAACCAATAAAAAAGATCAATATTTTAATATTTTAACCAGAATTTCTTGATTGTTTTTGAAAGCAGATTGTTGCTGCAAAATCAAGCTTAAACATAATGAAATTTCTGAAAATCTGTAATATAAATTCATGTTTATTTAGATTTTTTTTTGCAAGAGCTTGATTGTTCTTCGCTCATCGGCACTCTAAAATGTCATTTTCACTATATTTTTTTCTTATTTTTCTCCAATTTTAGTTAGTTTTTAAAATATAATAGTGGATTTGGTTTATATAAAAATCACGAAATGAAAAAGTTTCCAAAACATTTATAAAGATTAACTAGATTCTCACCCGCCCTTTAAAAGGGCGGGTATATATTTTGTTTTAATTTTTCTGAAAATTTTATATTTATGTTTAATTATTTATTTTATTAATAATATAAAAATTTAATGTTATTAAATATAAAAGAGTAATAAATGTGTAATAATAATTGGACCAAACATTTATCACATGTCATGATCCTATTTTAATAGAATAAATTGGATATGTAAAGAATTTGTGACTACTTTTTCTTAAACTGTGACATCTAAAGGACTTGTCCATGTTATTTTCATGAACTTTTTATTATTTTAGGGAGAAATATTTATTAAAAAACCAAAAAAAAAGAGTGAAGGTTTAGAGAGGTTTGTTGGAGTGTTTCCTCACCAAATTTCTCTCTTTTTCCAAATGTTCAGTGGACCTTATCGTCTACCTCCACCTCCCTTCCATGGCTTCCGCTGCGGCGGCTTCTCCTTCTCTCTCCTTAAACCAAACCTCTCACTTCCAACACCAAACTTCCCTAATCACCTGGCTTAAACCTCCTTCCTCCTCCGCCCTCTTCCGCCGCAAAACCCTTCCTCTATCTTCTCCTCCTGACAAACGCCTCTTACTACCAATCTCAGCAGCTTCGTCCTCTTCTACTTCCCTCTCAATCAGCGACAAACCCACCGTCCATTTCCACCGCAATCTCATCGAGAGCTTCGAGAATCACGACCCCACCATTAAAGGTCCCACCTTGATTGAGAATCCCGTCGAAAGGAACGAACTTTCCGCAAAGAGGAGGCTTTCACGCAAGACCCACCATGGATCTCTGCCTTGTTCCTCAAGGGTCTGAGTAAAATGGTTGATCAGAGGTTGAAATCGAGAGGAAAGACATCGAGAAGAGAAAGTTCGATCTTTTGAGGAGACGACAAGTGAAGGAAGAGACTGAAGCGTGGAGAAGATGGTTGATGAGTACAGAGATTTGGAGAAGGAGATGTGCGAGAAGAATCTCGCTCCCAACTTGCCTTATGTGAAACATATGTTCTTGGGTTGGTTTTCAGCCGCTGAAAGATGTGATAGAGAGAGAGCAGAGGCTGCAGAAGAACCAAGAGCAAGAAGGTTAGAGCAGCTTATGCCGCCTCACATTGAGCTTTTGCCTGCTGATAAAATGGCGGTTATTGTCATGCATAAGATGATGGGTTTGGTTATGTCTGGACATGAAGATGGGTGTATCCAAGTTGTTCAAGCTGCTGTTAGTATTGGCATAGCAATAGAGCATGAGGTATGAATCAATTGTTTAATGAAAGAAGCATGCTATGGGAAGGCAGTTATGTATGCAGCGGTGGTTTTTGGTTCATTTTATAGGTGAGGATTCATAACTTCTTGAAGAGAATACGGAAGAACAATGCAGGGGACTCACAAGATGAGTTGAAGGAAAAACAAATTGCTTTAGGAAACGTGTTATTAGTTTGATTCGTAGGAAAATGATTATTGATGCACTAAAAGTGGTGAAAAGTGAAGGTATCAAACCTTGGGGGAGAGCTACACAGCTAAGGTCTGTGGCTTTTTGAGTGGTCGAGATAATATAAAGGCATCTTCATTGTTGGACTCATGTTGATTTTACAGCTTGGGAGCCGTCTGCTAGAACTATTAATCGAAACAGCTTATGTGCAACCTCCCCTGACCCAGTCAGGGGACTCTTATACCCGAGTTTCGACCTGCATTCAGACACAAGTTTAAAACTGTGAACAATATCCAGGTAATGCATATTCTTCATCGTACTAGGTGTGGTACTATACTACCTATTGCTTCTCTTGTTTTTTGATTTTAATTGTTTGTGTGTAAAACCGACTATTACAAGTACACTTATCACTGTTAATTTGGAATTTGTAGGTCAAAGCTGGTGAGGAGATACGGAGTTTATTGAATGTGACTCGCTCCTGCTTGCAGGACTGGATAAATCTGTGAGTGGAAATGCCTTTTTTATTTCTGATTTAAAGCTATTTAATCTTGAGCTATTAGATGATCTTTCATTGTTCTTATCTCATGCAGGCTAAGCATATGTTAATTCCCTATGTTCCCATGTTAGTACCACCAAAGAGATGGAAAAGGTATGCTTTGATTAATTCTTTCCTCTTTGGCTCTAGATTGAGAACCTCATGCTCCCACGTTGTTTACGGCCACGTGTTCTCATTCTTACATACGTAAAGTTTTCTTCAGATATGACAAGGGTGGCTACTTGTTTTTGCCTTCCTATATAATGCGTACTCACGGATCCAAAAAACAACAAGAGGCACTTAAAGATATTAGTTCCAAGACTGCTCATAGAGTGTTTGAGGCACATTGGTGTCTTTGCTCTTATATATATTTTTGTCTTTGTTCCATTCCGAAATGTAACTTGATCAGGCGTTGGATACACTTGGGAACACCAAGTGGAGGGTAAATAGAAAAATACTTGATGTGGTGGAAAGACTATGGGCTAATGGAGGCAACATTGCAGGCTTAGTTATTCGAGAAGACGTAAGTAAATAAACATCTTACAGGATCTGGAATTTTACCTTTCAGGTTTTCATTCCCAGAGTCAACTCATCTACAAGATATAGGTTTTAATGGTAAGTGTCTGATACTAGAGAAACCTTTTGTTTGTTGCTTAGGTTCCCATACCGGAGAAACCTTTGTCTGAGGATCCAGAAGAGATCCAATCGTGGAAATGGAGTGTTCGAAAGGCCAAAAAGATTAACAGAGAGAGACATTCTCTAAGATGTGATGTTGAGCTCAAGCTTCACAATCTTGACTTCAGGGGTCATGCATACCCAATGCATCCTCATCTGAATCATCTGAGTTCTGATCTTTGCCGTGGAACCCTGGAGTTTGCTGAAGGACCTCCTCTTGGAAAATCAGGCTTGTATTATTGGCTGAAAATACATTTAGCAAACCTCTATGCAGGTGGTGTTGAAAAGCTCTCACACGATGGGCGTCTTGCTTTTGTGGAAAACCATTTGGATGATATAATAGATTCTGCTGAAACTTGCCTATTCATGGGAAAAAGATGGTGGTTGAAGGCTGAGGATCCTTTTCAGTGTTAATTTAGCTGCATGTGTCATTCTGGCACAAGCCTTGAATATCCCTTCACCTTGTTCTGTAATCTCCAACTTGCCTATTCATCAGGTAAGCACCTTAAATTTGTATTAACGTAGATCTAGACTTGCATTTTTGTTTGTTACTAGACAATTGGTTTCTGTAGGAGGCTCGAGTTTGAGAAAGAAACATGAGGCTGTTTGTTTTTTCTCTATTGTACAAGTTATAAATCAGGTTTCACTCTTTGCATTGAACTGTGAAACAACTCTAGTGACTTTTTTCTATTCATTCTTTTGCTCTGAATCATCTCTTTCTGCTAATCTTTTGTAATGTGCAGGATGGATCATGCAACGGTTTACAGCATTACGCAGCTTTAGGAAGAGATAGTGTAGGCTCTCTTGTGAACATATATGATCTGACTTTTTGTCATGTTTGGAGTTTATATTCAGTCTCATATTGTTCTCTTCTTGTAAACTGGTATCTCTCAGTTTGAAGCTGCAGCTGTGAATCTAGTTGCCGGAGAAAAACCAGCTGATGTCTATTCTGAAATTTCAATGAGGTATCTTATCAGTGTCGCTGTCAAATCGTTTATTCCAGTTAGAATCATGCCATGCGTTGTTTCTAATGGCTGTCCTCTTTGTCACACTCTCTCTCTCTCTATTTTCTTCTTCGCTTGTGCTGAGATAGGGTCCATGAAATAATGAAGAAGGACAGCAGTTAGGATCCTGAATCAAACCCAACCGCTGCATTGGCAAAGATCCTTATCAATCAAGTGAGTCTCATTGGCTAAAATACTGCCACAGAAAAAAGTTCTTTCCTCATGATACTAAGCATTCTTCTAATTTCAGGTCGACATGAAGCTGGTAAAGCAGACGGTAATGACGTCAGTATATGGTGTTACCTATGTTGGAGCGCGTGAACAGATAAAAAGAAGATTAGAAGAGAAGGTGTTATCACTTAACGCAGAGAATGTTATTTGCTGCTGCTTGCTATTCTGCAAAAGTAAGAAGAGTGGTAATGTTATATTTCTGGTTTCTAGTTCTATGTTATTTTTATACTATTAGCATCTATCCTCAGGTGACACTAGCAGCCCTTGGAGAGATATTTGAAGCGGCACGTGCCATTATGAGTTGGCTTGGTGATTGTGCAAAGGTAGAATCTTTTTATCTTGCTATTAACTCTGCTATTTACGTTGGTAGACAAGAGACCTAGTAGATATTTTGTTTTTTGTTTTTGTCAATGTTACAGATAATAGCTTCTGATAATCATCCAGTGCGATGGACCACGCCCCTTGCACTTCCTGTTGTGCAACCCTATTGCAGAAGTGAAAGACATCTCGTAAGTGTTATGAATCCTTCAAATAAGCTACGCATCATCCCTGTGGGAGAGCCAATAATATTGACTATTGGTTTTAAATATGGGCACTATGGTTGCAGATAAGAACATCTCTTCAGGTTTTGGCTCTACAGCGAGAGGGTAACACGGTAACGCCTACTGTTCTTTTTCTTGTGAGGACTAATCAAGATTTCATTAGTGTTATCTTTGTAGACTTAAATATTTTTTTATTTCACAGGTGGATGTTAGGAAACAGAGAACTGCGTTTCCTCCCAACTTTGTGCACTCGCTGGACGGCACTCACATGATGATGACTGCTGTTGCATGTCGAGAGGCTGGCCTGAACTTTGCAGGTTAGTCCTGTTATTTCAACTAATATCTTGCCAAGAAAACAGAATTGGAATCTCTTCTTATTCAATGTTTGGTGTTTGCAGGTGTGCATGACTCCTACTGGACGCATGCATGTGATGTTGACACAATGAACAGAATACTTAGAGAGAAATTCGTTGAGCTTTACAGCTCACCGATTCTTGAAGATGTAAGTTGTCGATTAACTCTCTGGTTAGATAGAAGATTAGGAGTTTTGACTGAACATGACTTACTTTTCTGCCAAAGCTAAAGATTCATTTGTAGATTATCAATAAGCATGATTTCTGCATAGAGTATCAACACTAATAATGATGATGGGTCTAGTTACTAGTTAGTACTTTCTTTCTACAATTGGCTTAAGGAGTTGCTTGAAACTTTTGTGTTAATTACAGCCTTATCTTATTTAGTTGACTTGTTTGTATTTTTGATCCAGTTACTGCAAAGTTTCAAGAGTCATACCCGACTCTTGTGTTTCCTCCAGTACCAAAGAGAGGTGACTTCGATTTAAAGGAAGTACTCAAATCACACTACTTTTTCAACTGAGTCCTGCACGTCGCACCCCTGGAAAAAAAGAGGAGCAAGTTTGGCTTGGTGGACCTGTAAATAGATTCTGACACAACTCTTGCAGAAGAAGCTTTTAAGACAAATTTGAGGCATATCATTGAAGTTTCTAGCTCAAACAGGTAGGTTGTAGGCAGTAATTAAATAATGGATGCAAAGTCCTTGCATCAAGCTTGTGTTTTTTTTGAATAGGAATAGGTTTAGTTTATGTTGTATGTCATTCTTACTGTTGTACAGTAGAGAGACTTCATATAGAAACAAAAACTCAAAAACACAAGGGCACCACCTAGTGTTTTTGTGATCTTGTGGCCAACTTTTTTGTCAAAGTGTGAGACATCTTTCTTGGGATTCATAAGATAATATATATCAATTATGTAGGTCCGTGGATCTTGTCGAGGGACATAGTCCATCTGCATCATTAGGTTAGGAAAAGAAGGTATCTATGTATAGTGGAAACGCTGTGGATTGAGGAGAGAAGGAGGCAGTGATGGGCATTATTGTGGAACGTTGTTGTAACGGTGACTGAGTCGCTGGTGGTTATTGACTTATTGGTATAAGAAGCAACGGTCAAAAAATATATTTCCTTACTAACAAGACTTGTTTCACAAGAAAGATTGGTATAAGAAGCAACGGTCAAAAAATATATTTCCTTTTTAAAGATAGTATCATAAATGATATGAAAAAGGAACACTCGAACATAGATTTCCTTTTTAATTTGATTTTGGTTGTAACAGATGTTTTCCTTTTTTAAATTAACTCTTTACTTTCCATAATTAGACTCGAAGGTGAATAACTTAGACCTTATAAATAAACCTCTAAACCCTCTCATAGTTGCAGAAACACAACAACATATCGAAGAGTTTATCTTTATTTCTCAGATTAAATCATCAAGATATGTCGATTGTGTCAAGACAGCGTTTCCTTGTCAGAGACCATTTCGACGTTCCGTCTAACACAAGACATGGAATCGCTTTTCACTACATCCCTCGTAACTCTGTTTCACATGTTCATCAAAAGGTTCCAAACTCCGGCTTTGAAACTCTCAAGAAACGCTCCTTTTAAACCTTCTAAACCCTTGCAAACTAAACCGGATCCGGTACATAAAAATCCGGTTCAAGCTCTGAACACTGTGCTGCCGTTGAATCAAGAACAAGAACTGCTTGCTGGTTCGATCACAGCTAAACCTGATGATCTAGTTCGTGAGAAACCGTTTAAAGCTCAGAGCCCGATCAAGACTGTGCGGTCGCAGAAACCAGAGAAAGAACGGTTTGCTAGTTCGGTCACAATGGGTGCTGCTCCATCGCCGAGCCACGTGCCGGTTCCAATGTTCTGTCTTAGAGAGAAGATTAATTAAGCTGTTTATTTTTGTTATCTTTGTAACAGTGGAGTCTTTCTTTTACGTTAGTGTAGTCATGACTCATGAGTACTCTCAGTAGTTACTACTGTAAATGTAATGTCAAAGATCCAAATTCTAAACAAGACAAAAACTTATATAGCTTCATTATTACTCTAATCCAAATTCCATGAATGTGATTTGGAAGCTTGTGGTTTAGTTAATACAAATGGTTAATTTTAGAAAAATCTAAATGAGGATAGTACACAAAACTTAAACTTGAAATATTACAAGATTAATTTAATATATTATTTATTATAGTTTTCACACAACAAAGTTAAATAAGATTATATGTGCCTTAAATCTTTTATTTCATTGACATACGTTTCGTTCTGTTTATGACATGTACATTGTCTGTTTCATTTAATTTCTAAGCGAACTGTAAATATATTATTGAATCTTTTCAATCATTTATCTACCATGCATAATATAAAATAGAAAAAATAGCAATTCAACCGGCCATTGTATTTTTTTAAGAGATAAAGACCAAAATAAACCGTAAAAAATTTTTGTCCCAAAAATAGCACTCAAGTAGAAAAATGACCAAAATATACTTTATTAAAGGATGTAAATATATATTTATACCCTTGGATTAAATAATCTAAACTTAGGGTTTAGAGTTATAAGGTGGGTGTTTTGGAGTTAAAGTTTAAAAATTAATAATTTTAAAAAATATTACAATTTTCAAAATAAAAAAGGACTATTTTGGTCATTTTTTCTCAATGTCTATTTTTGTGACAAAAACTTCAAAGAAGGCTATTTGAGAGATTTACCAATTTTGAACATTATAATTTATATGAGATATTATAAAATGATGAATCCAATATGTTCCATATCAGTCTCTCTCTTATGGATGTTAATGACAAAACTGGTACAATTTCTTATAGATGTTAATACTTTTATATACATGAAAAATAACCCGTGCAGATACACGAATGAAGCTCTAGTTAGTGATTAAATACAAATTTCTCCAGAAGATAAATATAAATGAGCTTAGATACAATTGTTGATCCTTTCAGTATGTGTGATACAAACCTAATGTGTTTTTTGTGTGTATGTTTCTTCGGTTTCATTTATTTGAGAAAAAAAAAAGATAATGGATGAATCTAATAACAAAGTTCAAACTAGTGTTAAAGATGAAAACCTAAAAAGACGAATATAATGAGTTTATATACAATCTTGGATCCCTTCAATATGTGTGATGAAGGGGGTTTCGTATAATTTTTTTGACTAGGGTTGTTACACCATGTTATAGAGCTTTAGAGCGAGGTGAGGTGAGAGAGGTGATGGCGCCATTCATAACACGGTCCAAAGAGGCTTCCATTGACACACGTTGTTGGATGCTTGCGGAAGTGCCTCCGCTTGTTGATGTCAATGCTCAAAAATGTCCTACGATCATCTGCCAAAACAGAGTGTATTTGTTTTGTACTTTTGATACTTTTCATGAATGTCTAGTTAAAACTATGGATGGTTTTGGGATTTTGTCTTTCTATTTAGCGGGACTCTCTTGTGGAGACTAGATCATCAAATATTACATAAGATCTCTGCTATGTCTCTCCTTCATAATCTCAGTTCCTACTGTTTCCTTGTGATTTAGGATTTGTCTATATTGCATCCGATGTCAACTTCCTTTTTAAAATTAATGAAAGGACAGTTTGTTTTCTCCTCATACTGAAAATAGGATTTCTTGTTCTAGTTTTGCCTACTTGCATTAAGAAACTTATATATTTCTGCACTTATATTCTTTAAACTATATTGTAACCAATGTTTTAAGGATTTATTAGAATAAAAAGAATTTGACAAGTGGATTCTGGATCTTAATATTTCATAGTTATCTTGAACAAGTCTTTACTAACTCTAGATTTAATTTATTAAAATCAAGAGCAAGGAACTCAATTTCACCATTCTATAGAACAAAAAATCTAAAATGATGATAGGATCCTATTGGATTCATTTCAGTTAAGACATTATGAAACTTGATAACTGAATCATGGTCATTTGATAATCAACTATAACCACTTCCTAGATAATACTGTCTTACAAAATTGAA
Source organism: Moricandia arvensis (assembly GCA_905132765.1). Classification (NCBI taxonomy): domain Eukaryota; kingdom Viridiplantae; phylum Streptophyta; class Magnoliopsida; order Brassicales; family Brassicaceae; genus Moricandia; species Moricandia arvensis. Next base: position 16,389 of record CAJHQP010006963.1, on the reverse strand, counting down.
GTCATTTCTATTTTTCTTTTGCTTAGGAAAGTGAGCGACATTTTTTAAAATTCACAGGAGCTTCTAGGTTAAACACTATGATCCATTTAGGTTTAAAATCAGGATATTAATTTCTTCATATAGTCATCATTGGATCATGTCATTGAAATTTATTTTGGTATTTCTTAGTTGAACTAATAACGTTTTAAGAAAAGGGAAAAATGAACAAAGTAGTATGTAAATTATTGAATGAACTTAATTTGGATGATATTGTGAATGGAACAAAATTAGATCCAACGACTTAGTAAAAATGAGTGGAAACATTGGGAAAGCATGGCATATGCAATAACTATAGAAATCCCCTTTGATAACTTTTTAAGTTTTTTTTTCATAAAAAGAACATCCAAAAATAAAGACAATTTTTTTAATTAAAATGTAACTTTGGATTAGTTAATATAATCTTAGGGTTTAGAATTAAGAAGTGGAGTTTAATTTTTAAAATAAATAAATAAATATTAAAATTTTCAAAAAAAAAAAAATTAAAAATAGTTTCAAAAAATATTTTCGAATTTCATAAAGAAAATTTAAAAAAATTATAAAACAATTCAAAAACAAAATTATAAAAAGTTCTAATTTAAAAACATATAATTTTAAAAACGATTAAAAATTATTATTTTTTTATTTATAGTTATCTATCTTATAAGACTATGTAGCAAGAGTAAATGATATTTTATCTATTTAATAAAACTTTTTTGGTGATTTTCTTACTTGAAGATTCTTTTGGTAACAAAAATTTGAAAAGAATTGTCCATAACTAAATAGTGGTCACAATATAATCATGCTAAGCACATGAATGCTCATCATTTGGTCTTTGCTTATATACTTAACGTAACAACACCAAACGCTGAAATGAATGAAGAGTAATCTAACTTAGCTTTCCACTTTCGTCATTTTATAATTGAAATGATTACAATAGTAGTTACTATCCTATATAAACTTTTCACAACAATCATTACATTACTTTGTTTTTGGGGCCTAAATACATAATTTGTTAGTATATAGCTTCATTATTACTCTATTCCAAATTCCATGAATGTGGTTTGTTAAGCTTGTGGTTTAGTTATACAATACTTTGTGTTACGACGTTGTCTTTTGTTTTATTTACTAAAACATCCATTTCTTAACTGTGTACACATTCAGTTATTTTTTCCTTCAATATATATCTATGTTCAGAATATACTAATACTAGATAATAATTTGTGTCTTGCGTAGAATGAAATATTTTATAAGATACTTATTTTTCAAATAAACAAAACTTTCTTTTAAAATATCTTTCATATAATAGCAAAAGATGTGTAAGATATATTTTTTATGATTATCAAGTTTAAATTGTAAAATATTTAAATTTTATCAATTCAAATATGATTCATATTTTGAACTTTTGAAATTAAAATATATATGGATTTTATATGGTATATAATTAAATTTAAATGAAAATAAAATAGATATATAATAAATTTTAATATATATATATATATATATATATTAAATAAGGTTTGAGTTATATGGTTTTTATGATTATTTGTATTTTCAATAACAATTTTATTAATTTAAATTATTTTTTGAAATCTTAAAACATAACAGACACAAAAATCTAATTTTTTTATTATATAGTTTATGTGATTTTTATTTACTTGAATAATATAAAATAAAAAATAATAATAAAGATATACACACTGTTATAAAATATTTATTATTCAATTTTATTAATTATCATATTTATTTAAATCATATATATTAGACAGTTTTTAATAAGAATATTTATTTGTAAATACTAGATTAATGGATGATCTACTATATTATATACAACAACATTTTTGTTATTATTCTAGTAAGTTATGTTTTATCAATAAGTTTGTGAGAAGAATTGGGGTGATGACACCTCATTATTAAACTCATAGTTACAACTTAAATAATGTTTATTAAATAATATATAAGAATTTGGTGCGACAATAATACTCATATATTCTGCATATGATACTTTTATCTAACTTTTAAGTATTAGTATAAGTGATAGAGTAACCAAGAAACTAGTAAAATGAACTTTGTGACTTTGTCCCAGAGTGAAATTATCAATGAAAGGAAATAAAGAAGAGAAAATGAATTAGGTAAATCTTCAACGAGAGGAGTTCATTTCTTTCCATTTAAGAAAAGTAAGAAGAAAGAAAAGAAACCTTTTGCAAACAAATAAAGGTGGAATCATATAATATGTTGTTCAAAATAAGAACCAGTCTAATCACTCTGACAATCATCTGAAAATTTTAGAAATTAAAGATGTTTTTTATGCAACGATTATGAGAATTAGATCCTAACTAAAAACTATGTCTTTGAGCCAAAAAAAAAAAACTGTCTCATGTCAAATTAGAAATGATTCCTATAAACAACTTTTCATGCAATTAACTATCAATTTAATTAAACAAGTGTGCAACTACTAATTAAGCCGAAATTCGGCCTAACCATTACAAAGGGGAGGACATTTCAAATTTACCAATTGCTTGTACCATTATTTAAAATAATGTTCACTTTAATTAAATGGACTTTTTCACAAATATCTAGTAAAAGACCATTATACACTTACTTCTAGATATATAAATAAATAATGAAAATAATAATAATTTTTTTACAATTTTTAAATTATAGATTTTCAAATTCAACTTATTCTTTTTTTTTCTTTTTTTTTTTGATTTTTTTACAATTTGTTTTTAAAAAAATAATTCTTTTTTTAGTTTTTTTCTTTTTGAATTTTTTTTGATTTTTTTTATAATTTTTATTTCACTTTTAAGTTTTTTTATTTGTATTTTAAAATTCTAAACACACCCTTCAAAAATTGCTTCTCTCTTAAATCTAAACCATAACTCTAAATTATTTGATGCTAAGAGAATAAATGTTTATTTACCTTTTTAAAATTCAGGGTAAAAATGATTAAAATAAACAAAAATGGTACTAAAGAATGGTGGTTTAGAAAAAATTTCTTACAAAGAGAATTTTTTTTATACAAAATTTGACTAAATTATCACTTTCTTAGTATCAATTTTCATATTTACCTTAATCATATTTATTATTAATATTAAAAGGATAAATAGACATTCATACCCATAATGTTAACTAATCTAAGTTTATGTTTAAATTTGAGAGAGAAAGATTGAAGTTTGGGATTTACGATTTTAAAAAATAAATAAATACATTTGAAAATAAAAAAATTAAAATATTTTCTAAAAAGGAATCAAATTTCAAAAATAAAATTTTAAAATGAAATAAAAAATTTGGAAAAAATTTCAAAAACATTATAAAAAATTAAATTGAAAAAGTATAATTCAAAAATTATAAAAAAAACTTTATTTAAATAATTGTTGATATTATATATTTATAAAACAAATGTATAATGGATCTTTTATTTTTTAATGAAGAATGTATTTGTGAAAATATCCCTTTAATGAAGATAAAAAATGAATAATTAGTAAACTTAATATTCCTCCTTGTTTTAGGATAGCTTTTGCCATTTATCAGCTTTTCCTCTGTTGCTTGAGTTTTTTCTTAAATAACTGATTTTCTTGAGTTTTGTTGAGAAATTTTTTTTGAAAACATTAAATATAACTAAAAGAATTTTCATTAATAATGCAAATGATAATTGTACCAGTAATATATAGATACATAAATATAAATAAAATTTCTTTTCAATTTTTTATTTTCTTATATTTGAAAATTCTGAAAATATTTTAAAAATTATTAGTATATATATTAAATATTAATTATATTTTTTTAAATCCTAAATTTCATTTCTCTCTCCAAGGTTTACTACAATTTAAACTATGAATCTAAACCAGTTAATCCTAAAAATATAAATACATTTTATCTTTTTAATAAAACTTATTTTAATCACTTTATTTTATCATTGTGTGCTATATATTTGTGATAAAAAAAATAATCATTACTCTACGGTAATTTTCTTCCTTTAATACATGATTATTATATATGCCACATTAAACGTATGCAAATAAATAAGATTCCTCATAGTTTTAGAACAATCAATCGAATCTTACATTATTTTTAAATAGTAAAAAAATATAAATATGTTCAATGTAACATATAATGTGAATTTAAAAACATATAATGTGATTAACGAAAATATTGCTTCTTTTTTTTGGTCAAAACGAAAATATTGCTTATCATCATTTTTCATAAGACACCATACTTTATACTGTAGTAAAAATTGAAGCTATATTGCAAAAACAATAAAAATCACTGTCATCATACGATGTTTGACAATGATTTTAATATATAAAATAAAAATCAACATTTTTCTCTTTAGGTTACCAATAAACGTATAGTTGAAATTTGAAAAGAGGAAAATTCAAATTCGTTTTTTTTTCTTCTCTGTTCTCTTTGTGAGAATTTGTAATTCTACTCCGAATAGATTTCTCCATTCCCGGCGAGGAGTTTTACACTTTTATCGTTGTTTTTGATCAATTGTTGTCGTCATCATTCAACTCTCTTTCCAGGTTTGATTCTCAGAGTTTTCCACTTCGAGTCCCTAAGCTTCGATTATTTGTTAATTTCTGATTTTTGATTCAAACTTAGAGATCCTGAATTAATATAGTATTTGAATTTAAAATTAGAAACGGTCGATTATTGTTAGTTTTTCTTGCTGTTAAAGAGAGATTTAAATGAAGGAAGAACAACTTTAAGATTTGCAGAGAAAGTTATTGGTAAATTAAATAATGAATTCTAATTAGTTTCGATCGATAAAACTTGTCTGCTTCATCAGAGACACAACACAAGCCATGCTAATAAATTTACTACACAATTTTTTTTCTTGGATTCTTCTCATTTCACTATAAACCAAGAAATAAAATACTAAGAAGAAAACTTCAAATTTTCTTGGGAAAATCAAGGTTGATGGCTCAAAGCCTCAAAATATTTTAAATGGGATAAATAAATTTCACATGGTCAAAACATTAACTTATATTTTAAAACTGGGTTTTTGCTAAAATCATCTGCATTTTTGTCATTATTACTGTTTTTTTTTTTTTTTTTGCACACTGATTCTTCTAAACACGTGGTCCTCTTTGTCTCTTCCCATAAGCAAAACACATGAATCATCAAAAGTGATTATATTATTTTAAGCAGACTATTTCTACAATGAATTATTAAGTGTCATAGTTCAACGAAACTTCTTTTTGTTAACTTTCAGAGGGTTTTGATTTTCATGCAAACAGAGGAACAAGAAGAAAGGTGGGTCTGTGACTAAAACTGAATACCTCCATTAATTTCTCCAGCCCATCTGATCAGAACATGGCACACCCGTGACAATGACACTGATATATAGACCTTATTTGCTCACAAGTTTTAAAAGTAAACCTCTTTCATCTGAATCAATAATATCTCTGTTAATGTGAAAGTGCAATTAAACTACTACTACTACTACTAGTACTAGCTAGACCTGCCTTTCTCTCTGCTTTCTTGTTTGACAGTTTGGTTTTATAGTCCTAGACACAGCTTTTTCTTATCTCTTAAGACTCCTAGGCAGCTCTCAAGCTGTTCTTGTCCCTTTTTTCTTTTAGGGGACCCCTATCCTACTATAGAACTCACTTTATGGTGATTTGAAACAAGTCAGCTTGTCCGCACGGACCAAAGATTGTCTTTTTTCATCTCCATGTCTTGATCTCTTTGGATTTTGCCTTCTGCTTTGGCTTGTTCTTGATGTAATAACCATCTTAAGAACACCTAAAAGATCTTACATTTCTTAATTGTATTTTGACTTGGATTGCTTTACAAACATTCTTGATCTTGAGTCTCTGCTTTAAATATGTAATCTTTTCCTTTCTTTATCATCTGGGTTGTCTAAATATTCTTGCCCATCTCTGAGGTATCTTACTTTTCTCCTGTCTTATTGCAGAATAAAACGGTCTTCAATGACTAGCACTAGCATCTGAATCAAATCAATGCAAGCTTGTATTTGTTATAGTTTGAAGGGAAGTCTTATATAGTTCTACAAAAGCAGCAATGGCAAAGCAGCTACAACAATCTGTAAATGATACTACAAGACCACCTCTTGTTCCAGCAGAGAAGAACAATGCAGTTGCTGCCACGCGCTGGTCTAGAAACAATGGAGGTCAGTTCAAGATACAGATCATCAACTCCTACTAAAACTCGGAGATGCCCTTCACCTAATGGCACAAGGACTGTGCCATCAAGTTCTCAACCGTTATCGAAAAGAGCTGTTTCAGCAGAAAGGAAACGCTCTTCGACGCCAACTACTCCCACTAATCCTTCCACACCGGTTAGTGATGTATCTATAGATTTGCCGGTTTCTTCTAAGAGACTATCTAATGGGTCGTGTACCTGAAGGCTTGTGGCCTTCTACTATGAGAAGCCTCAGTGTTTCGTTTCAGTCTGATTCAGTGTCTGTTCCTGTTGTTAAGAAGGAGAAACCGTTTGTTACTTCTTAAGATTGACCGGACATTGGGACCGTCTTCTAATATAGCGCATAAGCAGCAGAGTGAGACAACAACCTCTGTGTCGAGGAAAAGAAGTCCATTGAAGGGTAAGAATGTGTCTGCAGGTCAATTAGAGAACTCAAAACCTTTAGATGGTTCTCAGAGTAAGTTAATAGAACAGCATCGTTGGCCTAGTAGAACTGGTGGAAAGATCACTTCAAATTGTATGAACAGAAGCTTGGATCTTGGTGATAAAGCGGTTAGGAGAATGTCTTTGTCTTTGTCCAATAAAAGCTCTAAACCTTTGCAGAAATCTTCTAGCGACAAGGCGAGGTTGTTGTCCTCTTATGAAAGTGGTGGACTAGTAATGTCTCCAACAAATTCAGAAGAAGATGGTAACAGTTTAACATGGACATCTAAGTCTCAGAGGCTATTGTCTGCAAGTTCATTAGATAGAGCAACTTCAGCTAGGGTGCACCCATTGTCTGCTTCCTGGATCACGTGCTGCTTCTCCAAGCAGATCCTCATTTTCATCGTCATCATCATCTTCTAATTCTAGAGGCATGAGTCCTTCAAGGGGAGTGAGTTCCTTGAGAGGACTGAGTCCTTCAAGAGGCGCAAATATCTCTTGTTTGAGATCGTCTACACCGCCACCAAGAGGTGTAAGACAAACCAACACGTCTACAAGCAGCCCAACCTCGGTTCTCAGTTTCATGGCTGATGTTAAGAAAGGAAAAAAGGCAAGTTACATAGAAGACGTTCATCAAATGCGCTTGCTGTATAATAGATATTCACAATGGCGGTTTGCAAATGCTCGAGCTGAGGAAGTAAGATATATACAAAGGTTAATCGCAGAGGTAAATTACTAAGAAAAGAGTTCAAAGATTTTATGTTTTTATTGAAATGACATAGTATGAAGTTTATGTTCCTCTGTTGTTAACAATCTTTTGGTTACAGGAAACTCTATACAATGTCTGGCATGCAACATCAGAACTAATAGATGTTGTGACAACCCAAAGAATCTGCCTCAAACAGTTTGAAGCTAGAAATCAAGCTTGAAGATATCTTAAGTAAGCAGGTATGTCTTCTCTATCATCATAAAGCATATGTGTTCATCAGATTATCATCATCGTGATTTAAATAAGTATTTCAACAGATGATTTGTCTTGAAGATTGGGCCATACTTGAGAGAGAACACATTAGTTCTCTAGCTGGTGCCATATCAGACTTGGAAGCAAATACTCTACGCCTTCCACTAACCAGAGGAACAAAGGTATTTGGTTTTACCTTTTCATAGAGTCATACAAAAAAAGTTGGAGACCAAGTATCGAAATAGTAAAGCTCTTGTGATCAAAGGTGGACCTCGGATCTCTGAAGTTGGCTATGTCCTCAGCACTTGATGTTATGGCAGACTATGGGATCATCAATCTTCTCTTTACACTCACAGATGGAAGAGATTGAAAAACTTGTTTCGGATCTAGCTCTTATAACTGCAAGAGAAAAGTTTATGCTTGGCAAATGTGAAAATCTTTTGGCATCAACCGCGGTCATGGAGGTAAGGAATCAAACAAAAAATGGAAGAAGAATCTATATTGTAACACTTTAACCGAGTTTTTCATTGTGTGAATGCAGATAGAAGAGAGTAGCTTCATGACTCATTTGATGCAAAAGAAGCAACAAGAAGAAGAAGCAAGAGATGATGCAGAGTTTGAATTGCTGCCATTAGACTCATTAAGCAAGTGCATATGGAAATAACAACGCACTTGCAGTTTTACACGGCCAACTCTTAACCTGTAAATTGCTCTTTTTGGCTTGCATTTTCTTCTCCACCATCCTTTTCCCCATTTTTTCTTTTACTGATAGAAAAAAAGAAGTGAAAAAGATGGTTTAAAGAAAATCAATGAATGCATTTTAGTTATTCTTTTACTACGTATATTAATCTCAGTTTTGTAGTTTAATGATCAGTAAATAAGTATTGTAGATAGTGAAAGATTTGGGGCAGCTTGGTTAATACCATCACATCTGGGATAATTTTGTAAATAACTAAAGATCTGAGGGACCAATACAAATACCAAAAGAACCAGGACATTATTGAAACTACCTGAATACACGTGGAAGTTGTGTAAGAAGCAGGAGATCTAGGCTATTTTAACAGTAGCTCAAAATATCAGGTAATTTGCATATACAGAAAGATGTTGGGAATTCATGTAATTAACAAATGATATGAGGCAGGTTTTGTTAGATATTAGAACTTCATTATATCTTACATGTTTAGTTATAACTTTCAAGTAGTTTCATTCTTTAAAAATTAATATAATATAATCCAATAATAATCACTTGTATTAATATATGAATATCAATTGATTGACCCCATCTGAAGTATTCTATGATGTGACATTGTTTTGTAAAAGTCTTAAATATAATATAACAAATATATCAATTAAAAAGTAGATAATTCGTGTCATTACCAAAAAATATATGGCAGATTTATACATACCAGAAGATGTGGAGTTGTTTTGTAAATAGTTTAAGATATGGGTTAATTTTGTATTATCTGAATGAAGTGATAATTGATGATCAAAAGATACGTAGCATATACCTAAAATATGAGGATGTTTTGTAATCGTTAAGGTTTGGATAATTTTGTATATACAGAAATATATGGGGATTTTATGTAATTAACTCAGACATAAGTGACAGACTTAATAATGCCAGAAGATATAAGATTATTTTGTATATAGCCGAAGATATGAGATAATTTTGTTGACAACAAAAGATGCAGCTAAATAATTTATTTAGTTACAAAATGATGTGGCCAATTTATATCGTGTAAGATGCGTTGTGGTATTGTATATAGGAAAAAAATTTGTCAGCTACACGAAGTTAACCCTAATAAAGTGGAAACTATCCAATGTTTCAGAATATGTTAATAACTACACAATGTTTATGTTAATACATGCTACATATACGAAGTAAATGATTATATGGTAGGAACATCAAAATTAGGTTTAATATTTTTTAGGAAAAGTTAATGAGGTCAAATTATAATTAATCAAAAATTCAACTTAAAAAAACACTAAGTTTTAGAGAAACTAATTGTGTATATTAAATTTTGATTGGATAAAATTTATAGAAAATAGTTAACAACAAAAAGAATATATTTATAATTGAAGTTTAATATATTTTATTATGTATGAAACTTTAAAAATAAATCGTTTAAAAATGGATAGTGTACTAAATTAGAAAGTAAATTCTTTAGTCAAAATTGGCCTATATATTTTTCTTATTTAGGCCCAGGAAACCTAGTTCACTTTGTTTCTCTCTTTTTATTACTACAAAATAAGCATCTGCTATTTTTATCAAAGTGATCAATTGTCATTATAGTATTATATTTTTCACGTATGTAAATGTATGTAGCATTCCTTTTCTTTGACTTCTAAAATAATTAATCTTGTTAACATATTTAAAATCCATAAACCAAATTCATTTCCATTTTTAAAACCCCAAAATATGAATTCCTTAAATGTTTATATTGTAAATTAGTATGATCGATATCAAAGTTATTGTTTTCATATTTTCGATATAGTGATCTCTTCGATCTCCCAATATTTTCATTTCTTAGTTAATTTAACAATTAATGAAACATGCTGATTGGATTTTTTTTCAAATTTGAGTCGGCTCTAACTTAGGATGTTAAGTTAAAAAGGGCAAGCAAAATCTAAATGCGTTGAAGAAACCTTATAAATAAATGGTTGATCATTATCTTGTTAATATATCTTGAAATTAATTAATGATAATAAAATAACTAATCATTTTTAATTAGTTGATATCATCATAAGGGCTTTTTCTAAATTTTCTAATTTTACTGAACAATAATGATTGCAAATTATATGAATTATATTAATTTAATAAGTTGACAAAAGATATGAATATAATAACCTATTTAAACTGGAAATGAATTTTGGTTGACGGATTGTAAATATGTTAACAAAATGAATTATTTTAAAAGTCAAAGAAAGGAATGCTACATATATTTTACATCTGTGAAAATATAATATTGTAATGACAATAGTCTAGTGTTGATCACTTTAATAAAAATGGCAGATGATTATTTTTGTAGTAATAAAAAAGAGAAACAAAGGTGAATTAGGTTTCATAAGCTTAAATAAGAAAAATGTATATGCCAATTTCGATTAAAGAATTTACTTTCTAATTTAGTACACTATCCATTTTAAAACAGTATATTTTTAAAGTTTTCATACATATTAAAATATATTAAATTTTAATTATAAATATATTATTTTTGTTGTTAACTATTTTTTATAAATTTTACCCAATCAAAATTTAATATACACAATTAGTTTTTCTAAAACTTATTGTTTTGGTTTAAGTTTGATTTATTTATTAATTACAATTTGACTTCATTAACTTTTTCTAAAATCAATTAAACTCGATTTTGATGTTCCTCACCATATAATCATTCACTTCGTATATGTAGCATGTATTAACATAAACATTGATAAATTTCGTGTAGCTGACAAACTTTTTCCTTGTATATACTATATACATAAAGATTTGATATAAATATATAAAAACATAAACATATATGACAGTTTTATAGTTATATAAGGATATGGGATATTTTTGTTAATACCCTAAAAATAGGAGTGATTCTGATAATTACCAGAATATGGGCATGTTTATAAATGCTAAAGAGGTTTGTAAAAATTACATGGTGAAGAAAAAGCCAGTATACTAGAAGCTATACCATCAGAAACTACTTTCGTCCACGAATAGCATTCCTTGGCCTTATGTAAATGAAAACAATGAACTGTGTATCAACTAAGTTGATAAGTTACACAAAAAATGATTCCAGGCAAGATCGACACACGAAGAACAACATCATTCATGTATGACTAGTTCTATTGGTTACAGTTCTTGAGACATGCTAGAAAAGTAAATATACAAAACTTTACTTAAACTCTCCAATCCTTGACCTCGCGATTTAAACTCCATACTCAGATTTGCATTTGCAGACAGAAATTTTATGGAGACGTAGTTATTTCTGCAGCCGAAACTTCATTTTCCGCAGAGGAAACTTCGTTTTCTGCAGGTAAAACTTCATTTTCTGCAGCTATTTTCTTCTTCTTTCTCGAGGATGGTTCTTGTGGTTTCCGGATCATTTCTTTGTTTGGCACCAAAATGATGAACAAGTTTCTGTCCCTAAAAGTTTTTGCTCTCTTCAGTCGCAAGCTAGAGATGCAGGACAAGTTTCAGTAACGCACACAATCCATACACTTCTATGAGTAAGGGAGAAGAAAGAATATGTTGTTACCTCCCCTACTTCGGTTTGAAAACGTCTGAGGAGTTCAATAGCGATATTTCTGAACTCGTTTTCTCGTCCTTTCATGCTCACAATCACCTTAACCTGAGTGTGCATTACAAGAAGTGCATAAACAAATATATAAATTGAATGGGACAGAACTATCTCGCAGCTTATGAAGAACACGGATAAACAACCTTGTCACCATCTTGCAAGAACTTCTGGGCAGCTTTCATACGTACGGAATAATCATGCTGATCAATGTTATAACTATCGAGAAAGAATAAGAACACAACCTTTAAAGAGAAATAGTAGTTCTAAAGAAGTCACTGAAATGCAGAAACAATCGTTTACCCCATTTTAAGCTCCTTTAAGTCCATGCGAGTGCTAATACAAATCATGACAAGATAAAACAAAAGAGCTATTAGCTATTATTAGCATGTATCTCCCCTCAAGCACTAAAACAAAGAAGAGAAGAGCATTCAATACTTTTCTTTTGCTGATCCTTCTTCTTCTTTTGCTGCTCATATCTATATTTACTGATAACAGAAAGAAGCAAGATCAAGTTAACATTATGCAGTCTTCTATATATATGTAAGGAGCCATTTCAATACATACTTAGAGATATTCACCTGTAATCCATCATTTTAACAACAGGAGGATCAGCATCAGGCGATAAAATCACCTGAAAACGAATACAATCACATACATTGCAAGAAGCTAAAGCATCACAAGAGAAATAAAAAAACATTGCAAATGAAAAGTTACACATACCAAATCAAGCTCAGCATCTTCAGCCCTACGAACAGCTTCGTCTTTAGACACTAACCCAAGCTAAGAGACCAAACACAAAAACTGCAACTTTCATGGGTCTGTTTTGTCTGAATCAAAGTTGTAATATTAAAAAAAAGTAAGCTTTTTTTTTTTTTTACCATGTTCTGTTGCTCATCGATTAGCCTCACAGTAGCTGACCTAATCGAGGAGATATCTAGCGCTTCATCTACTTCTGACTCTTTCGGCCTACCTCTCCTAGAGTCTCCCGAGAAACGATAGCCTCCTCCACCTCCACCGCCGTAACGGCAAGTGACGGCGAGCCCACGGCGAGGAGAATTGTGGATTGGCAGTTCGGCGGTGGAGAGACGGAGACCGTAGAGTTTGGAATCGATAGATGAAACGGAGAATGATGAATGGGACGATGTTTTGGTGATTCCGGCGAAAACAGCGTTGAATAATCCAACGGTGCTGGTTATCCCAGCCATAGCGATTTTTACTTCGGAGCTTCAATTCGAATCTGCAAGATGCTCTTATCCAGAAAAAAAATATATGCAGAAGGCGGAACTACGTCGTTTTTGAAAGTTAGTGCTCGAGAACAAACGATAACTGTTATAGGCTTTTACAAGGATGGTTTTGAACAAAAGGACCCAATTATATCACTAAGTACTGGATCAGCCATTAGTAAGCGTAGTCTTTTGGTTTATAAGTTAACTGGGAGGTTTTAAAAGGTAAATGAAAACGTAAGTGAATTAGTTCATTTATTTTATATACTATTTAAAATCCTTCCGATTTTTTTATGTGACATTTATCTCTAATACAAAATCATTTATCAGATTAATATGTGAGATTAGTGGCTAATTATGTCCTCCCAATCTTTTGTTTGCATTTATTATAATTTTTATTTAGTTAACAATTATAAAAAAAATATTATTTTGTGTTTTACATCCTTTTAAAGATACTAAATTCATTAGAGTGATAATTACAAATTAAATTAATGAATTATTAATTATACATAGATGTTATTATTCAAAAGGAAAATTCCAGTTTTGTAACAAATTTGAATATCCATTTTTAAATATATATATATATATATATATATATATATATATAATATGATCATTTTTATAAATACTATAACTTTGAAATATATTATTTATTTTTCATACAATTGACAAATCTGAATAATAATTCATAAATATTTTCAAATTTTCAAATATCCGGATTGATTGGACATTATCCGGAACAAAAGAATCGTAAATACAATTATTCGTTTGGGAATAAAACAGACAATACTGTAAATTTTCCGAAATATCTATCCTATGTCTAAGCTAGCTCATAGTGCTTTGCCAATGGTCGATTTCAATAGTCTTTGAAACAAGCACCGGGATCAAATATATAAATAATATTGTCATCCCATTACCCATATAATTACCATAGAAAACATAACCAACTATATGAATTAATGTTTAGAAAGTCAACCTTTGCGAAAGAATTAAATTATTTTTTAAAAATACTAGGTCGCTAAACTATTATCAATGCCGCTCAATACTCAAAATACTAAAACGTCTTATCCATAATTAAGTTGTATAATTTTAGCCAAAACAAACAAACTGGAGTTGTATTAGTCTATGAAGTGTATATTTTTTCAAACTAATCAACCTTATTTAAAGCATTACTTTTTATCTACTAAAGAAAAGTCTTAGTAGGACCATTTGATTAATTATTTAATATGACACTAGATTCTGATCCGCGCTTTCAAAGCGCGGGATATATTTCTCGATTTTTATTTTATTAATTCCGGTATAAGTTTGCTCGAAGTGCAAGATCAAATTGACTATTTACGTTTTGATGATTAGTTGAGACTTTAGCTACTTCCAATCAGTTGAAAATATTATAGTATCATCATTAAAATTAATGATATCTTTTAACTGTTTAAATTATTATTTTTTAAATATATAACTGTTCATATATTGATACTTTAATATAAAGTTAATATTAATGTATTAACAATATAATTTCCCTAAATAACAATTGCATTATTTATAAAATATCCATTATTCATCACAAAAATTATTTTACATTAGATGTATACATTAGATTTTAGATTTTTCTTATAAACTAATTTAAAATGGGCCAGACTATCAATAATTTAATTTGATTTCTAGTTATAAAATATATTATCAAATCTAACAACTTACTATATTTGCGGATTGATTTAATTAAAGGTTAAATAAATAAAGTAAAAAGAAGTTTAAAACCATATCTTTTATAGATAATACGAAATCTTTTAGATATTTACTATATCATTATTAATTTAACAACAATATCTTTTATAGATAATAAGAAATCTAACAAAATAATATTTTAGCCTAATGTTTGGTGGCGAGTTGATATAACATAATGTCTTTAAAAAATTTCTACCTAGGATTAAGTATGGCCTAAAGTAATGTTTCTATTTTAATAGTATTGATATTTAATTATTACATTCGTCAATCAAATATACAACAAAGTATATTGAAAAAATAGATTTAAATTGTATTTTAGTTATAAAAAAAAAGCTATTGAGAAAAAATCTGACAAAATATAATTAAAAAATTAAATATTTTTATACAATAATGCAATAATTATTTTTGTAATAATTAATATATCATACATTAATATTACTATGGAAAGAACATTACTAAGGATAAATTATATCTCCATTTTGTGTTTAAGAAATTCATCTTTAACATATATTATTTAATATATTACGAGATTTTATAAATAAATATATTATTCTGTTTAATTAATTTAGCTATATGATTTTGGTAAAGTTTATATATAATAACATCTAGGCTGTTATTTTAGTAAATTTTATGAATATTTTGTATTTTGGATGTTATTATGTTCTCATTTTTTTGTTATTAAATTGAGGTTTTCAAAATATTATAATACTTTAGATTTTTAAAATATTTTTTTTCGTGTTCAATCATTTTTTTAATAATAATTTAGCATCTATGATTTATTTTATTTTTTAAATTAGAATATTTTTATTTTGCGTTAAGAATATTTATTTTTCAAAAATTTATATTTGGTCAATAATAGTTTTTGAAAATTACATAAATATTTTAGATTATATGAGTTTCAATTTTTTTTACTAAACTAATGCATTATTTTATAAAAAAATATCTGATATTTTGTTAACATTTTTTATATTTTCTTAAACAGATCTTGTTTATAATTAAAAGATATTATATATGTTGTTAAAATATATTTTCATTAATATATTTTAAATTATTAAAATTTTCTGATAATCTATTTTTTAAATAACGCATGACCTAAAAATTAGTTATATATTTTTATATTTTCTTGTCAGTTTCAAATAATATATATAGTTTTTGATATAAAAATTGAAGATATGCTAACATTTTTTTATAATAATATGCATAGCTTATGAGTGTTAACCCATTTAAACAGTGAATGATAGTTTATTTAAATAAAGGCATTATTAAATTTAAATAGGTTACTTTATCAATTTTATATAATTTTTTATTTAATCATGTAGTAATTAAATTTTAATGTAGACTATTATGAAATTTATAAAATAGCATAGAATTTTATTTTTTTGTTTTATAATAAAATTTAATTTAAAATAAATAAAACTTTAGAATGTATTGTAAGCAAATTGTAGTTTTTTTTTAAAAAAAAAACTTATTTTAAAAGTGTTTTTTATTTGATTAATTTTTATTATGAATTTATTATACTATACTCTAAAATATATTAGTATATATGTAGAAAATGCATAAAAAGAAGGGAGAATTGCCAAATGTGACTCAA
>CAJHQP010006962.1:0-34955 GCA_905132765.1 Moricandia arvensis | reverse complement strand
TCCAGTCGGTTTTCCTGGATAAGACGGGTCGCCTTCGAAAGTTAATATGGATTTTTGGACATGCGCTGGTTAACGCTCTGTTTTTTAAGAAACTTGCGCGGTCTTTCTGATCGCGGGTCTTCCGTGGTAATATAGTGTTGGTGAACTTTTCACAAAGTACGTGTCACTTTTGGATTGAAGATAATGCAAATATATGATGCACTAAAATAGGTATAAAATCCATTTTAACTATAATTACTTCTGTATTGCTAATGCTCTGACCATCTGTACAACTAATAGACATTTACACCCGTTCACGTCGATTTGTAGGTTCTATTCTATGTGACGGATGATACATTATTTTTAAAATCTAAAAAAATTTGTTTGCTGATCTTGCAGTCATCACATGACATTTTCTCTGTACTTTAAGCTTCACTCTCACGATATTACCGAATCATTTCCTGATATGTCATCCATACTTTGACTACTCCAGTTTAAGCAAGCGTAACTCTAGAGTTTTCTCTGAATGTGTGCTTAAAAAGTAAATCCACTTCGGTTGACATAAGTAACCAAATCAATTTTATTAAACCTTTCATCATATAACAAAAATTGGAATGTTTCAATTCACCTCACTCACAGAGCACAAAGTCCTCGTTGCACACAAAAAAATGTCTCAAAACGCCTCTCGAATCAGAACCGAGATAGCTAACCAGTTATGATACCACTTGTAACACCCCGACCTTTCCATGGCTAATGGCCTTCC
The DNA here is from genome assembly GCA_905132765.1 of Moricandia arvensis. Lineage (NCBI taxonomy): Eukaryota > Viridiplantae > Streptophyta > Magnoliopsida > Brassicales > Brassicaceae > Moricandia > Moricandia arvensis. Next base: position 34,213 of record CAJHQP010006962.1, on the reverse strand, counting down.
CACACACTCTCACTCAGTTCGTGAGCCCTATTTCGTGCGACAGACGGTAGTTAATTTTCAGAAGCCTCTAAAGTCTTTGTTTAATGACCCTAAAATCACCACATGACATTTCTCTATGCTTTGAGTTCACTAACACGATATCGTGAATCACTTTCTGTTAGGTGAGATATCTTTTGACTACTTCAGAGATACTTCAGCTTAAGCACGCTTAACTCTGAAGTTTTTTTTAGATGTGTGACTGAAAAAGTAAATGCCACATACATAGATAACCAAATTTATTTAATTAACTTTTCATCGTATACCAGAAATTAAGATATTATAATTTTATTCAAAATAGTGTATGACTTGATAAAATAATTTATAAATCAATTTCTCTCGACATGTAAACCTATAAAATGTACTAAGTTAAACTTTTCATTATATACTAGAATCAATTAAGATGTTACAATTTTATTCAAAATAGTGTATGAATTGGGAAAACAATCTTATACGGATGGTTGAGTTAAGAGTCTTAAAAATAGCACGTGTATATGTGAGGATCTAATAACTAGGGGTGGACAAAAAACTCAAACCGAATCAACCCAACTCAACTGAAGTTAAACCAAACCAAACAAAACATTGTTCTTTAAATAATCTAATTAGTTTCATATTTTATTCAACTTGAATGGTTTGGTTTGGTTTGATTTAAACCCGTACTAAACCAATAACCTAATATGCTTTTATTTACTAGTAAACTATATATATATATATGTATATTAATATATTGTGAATTCTTTAGTTAAGATTCTGTTTTTTTCTTAACTTCTTTGTTTTTAAGTTATGATACAAATAATACTCTTATATATATATTCTCTAGTTCTAATCCTAATATGTAATACCTAAAAATTCTACCAAAAACAAAACCTAAAAACTATTAATCATTTTAAAGTTTGTCGTCGTTTTGTCTCGTAAATTCTCCAATTTCTATTGTCTAAAGGTAAGATAATCTAATATAAATTCTTCTAGGATCAATAAAGATCAAAGGTAAATGTAAATATTCTAGGATCAAAGGTAGATGCTTCACAATATCTCTGGATATGGCATGCATTTTTTGGACCTCCAAGTACATTAAACGGTATAAATATTCTTGATTGGTCACTAGTTTTTGATGATATATTACAAGGTTGAACTCCAAAAGTGAATTACATTGTCAACGGATACCATTTAGCTTACTATCTCACAGATGGTATTTATCCAAATGGACTTTTTTGTCCAATCTATTCTACTTCCACAAGGTCCGAAAGCATCATTATTCACTACATACCAAGAAGTTGTACGGAAATATGTCGAGCATGTTTTTGGAGTCTTGCAAGCTCGATTTGCCATAGTCAAAAATCCAGATCTTATGTGGGATTAAGTAAAAATTGGAAAGATAATGAGAGCATGTATCATACTGAATAATATGATAGTAGAAGACGAACGAAGATGGGTACGCTCAGTTTGATGTATCAATATTTGCACAGGCAAAATCAAACTGAAGTTCACAAGTGGATTTCACGGTATTCTACATATATGCTTTCAAATCTCGAAAATATGATTGAGGATTCGAAATCGAGTTGTGATAAAAGAATACATCAACAATTGAAAGCTGATTTGATTGAGAATATATGGAAAAAAAATTGGTACAAATTAAGATTACAACTAATCAGTTTTTTTCTCTTTTATGATTTTATTTCATGATTATACAACTAAAATTTCGTTTATGCTTTTCTTTCATGTTTGTTTTAAATTTTAAATTTTAAAATTTGTATTTCTATTTTTAATATGATTTTATGTCATATTTGTTTAAATTTTATGAAATCTAATAATAAATTTGCTAATTTAAATTTAGTAATTCAATTTCTAAAATAAAAAAAAATATTTTTAAGAATTTTCAAAGGGGTTCTGCCATTAGACAATGAAAAATTTAATTACATTACCATGGGTTCTAAACTTCACAAATTACAAAATTTAGAATTAAACTAATCATTAGTATCCATGATGGGTTCTAACCATTGGAGATGGTCTTAATCTCCTTATACGGACACAACTGTGGTAGACCCACATCTCTCTCTCTCTCTCTCTCTCTCTCTCTCTCTCTCTCTCTCTCTCTCTCTCTCTCTCTCTCTCTCTCTCTCTCTCTCTCTCTCTCTCTTCTCTCTCTCATCTAATATCTGTCATTTTTTTAAATAGATCATTTCTCTTATGAGTTTCATTTATTATGGGAAATTTTGGTTTTATTTTCCCTCCTCTTTGCATCTTATTCTTTTTTTTTTTTGCGAGTTTTCAGTTTCATCTCCTAATAAATGTATTGACATCTTATTCGTGTCAGGTATGAACAAATCTCGCTCACCAATGCGTTGATTGATTCCAAATCAAACTTGTTTTTTTTGTTCAGATACTGAACTATATTATGAATATGTTCTGATTTTTTCAGTGAAAACTCTGATCTAAAGAATTAGCTTTGTATATAAGTAGAAAATAATATTTGAACTGAGTTTAACCAATGATAATCCTTTTTTTTCAATTGAGTGTACCCAAGCAATTAAAGTGAAGGAAGCAATGGACATAGTTGATGCAAGTTGGGTCTCTTTCTTGATACCCACCATATCTTGCTTAAACTGATTTCTAGGTGTTCTTTCGAAGTTGTGCCGCTTCGGCGTCACGGTTGAGATCTTTAACGAGACGACATGTATGGAAGGTTTTCGCATGGGTATCAGTAGTGTTGATCGAGCGATAACCAGACCTGTAGTAATTGTTGAGTTTGGATCAGGGTTTGTGTTGTGGCATATGAATCCTGATATGTGATACATTAGAGCTTGTTCTTGGTGTGAACAAAATGGTTTTGCTGGCTATTATACCTTTTATCCCGGATTAATTTTTAATATATGGTTAAGACTCACATGTATATATTACTTCATCTCTTATAATAACACAATTCGAACCTTTGATGTATTATCTAATTATACTATACATTCATAATTCATATAGAAATAGCATTTTCTGGATATTAGTGTTATATTTCATATAAGATATGTATTATCTGTTATAATACACATCATTAAGACTATTGTTTGTATTGTAACAACACAAGATCAATCGAGGATGTACATAACATAAAATTAAATTTTATAATATCCGATTAAAAACTCATGCATACATATTACTAAATATCTTATACTAACCTAACTTGAACCTATAATGTTTATCTGGTTATAATACACATGTATAATATAATTGCGAAAATCATTTGCTAGCTAGTACTCTTATAATCCAGATAATTTATGTATTATCCGGTTATAATACACATTAGTTAATCCTACTGTAGCAATTGTAAGAACACAAGAATCAAAATGTATTTGTGGTTTATTGTAGTACAAACAAATTGTAAGTTAAAGGTTCATTTAATGCTCGCCGCCTATATCTAAGCTTAGCTATCATCAATGACGAATCTAGCTTAGGTTTGAGTGTGGCAGTTTGCCCCCCAAGAATTTTTGTAAATTAGTGCAATTTTGGTGGCAGATTTTTTTAGAATGCCTCTGTTGAATATTCCAATTTTATAAATGTAGCAAGATATGTTTCATAATTTTGCTCCATATACAATTTACTTTTAGATTCGCCACTGGCTATCATCATTATATTTCACTGACCCCAAATATGTTCTCTTCATCCTAGGATAAAAAACCTCTGCAACAAACCACACTTTCAACTCGCTTTCCTTGTTTAATCGCCTACTGGCATTAGAGCATCCACATTGAGGGTTCATAAGGGGGGTTCACACAGTTTTCTAGATGAACCAGTGATGAACCCGTCCCTTTGGGGTTCACTCTGGTGAACCCGTATCATCACTGTTCACGACACGTGGCGGCCCGCGATTGGTCTATCTTTTTTTTTTTTTTTTTTTTAGAAAAAAAAATAAAAAGAAAACAAAAAAATTTAATAATAAAAAAATGAAAAAAATGAACCCCAAGGGGGCGTTCATTGATGTGGATGCTCTTAAGGCTATTAAAGTAAAAACACAATGATATATTTTCCATATATTTAATTAAGTCATATCATTGCCATACTTACCTTTTATTATTTTATCTATGTATGTTCACCTAAATTACTCTTTATAATATACATATATATATATTTATTCATTTTATTGAATTTTATTGTTATATTTATTTTAAAAAATGTTTTTTTACATAATGAAAACACATAATTCGACCATTAAGAATAACATACTGTACTAAAAAAGAAGTAACAAACATTGATATTCACATTGAGAAGAAAACAAAAATGGATCACATTTTCTTAAACTATTTGGATGTCCACAACAATATTAAGGGGATTTGATTGTAATTTTTTTTGGTTTTGCTTTGGTGTCATATTTATTTGTTAATATTTTTATGTTATTTTTATGAAATTCATTGTTATTAGGTAATAATGAAGGGAATGATACCATACATGTTTCTATGTATAAGAGATTGTCGAAGATTTCTTTATAAACGATGTTCGTAACTGCTGTTGTTGTTCCTTTGTTAGGGGTTCACTCCATTGATCATTTAAGGTGACTCGAGATAAATAACATAGAGGTGTCATGACTGAAAATATGTTCTTATAGATAAATTTCAACATTTTTCCAAGCTGCCTTCGACTTTTTGTTAATTGTCATACTATAATAAAGTCTTATCGGAAAATTTTCTTCTTTTCATCTGGGTAAGGAAATTCTGTGTCCGCTGTTTTCATGTTGATCCTTGGTATTAAGATTTTCTTTCCAATGTTTTTACCAACCAAAATCTCTGATTCCAGTACTCTTTCCCCCCAAACGAGTAATCACTAGTCTTGTGCCGTTGCACACACCTTCTTTCTTGTTTATGTCTCTATCAGTTGCTGAGGGATATCAAAAGAGAAGAACCTAAGTCATTTGAGGAAGCTAAAGAAGCAAGAACTTGAAGTACTGGAATACTGATGCTGATGATGAAAACCACACTTAGGATCTAATAGAGAAACCTAAAGATCACAAGCCAGTGGGTTGGAAATGGAATTTCAAGTATAAACCATGTATTCCACGACTTGAGAATCGAAGGTTTAAAGTTAGATTGGTAGCTAAGGTGTTCTCATAGAAGAAGGCATTGACTTAATGAAATCTTTTCACCAGTTGTCAACATGTCACAATAAGCTAATGCTCTCAATTGTGGTGAATAAATATTTTTAATTAGAACAGCTGGATATTAAGAGGGCTTCCTACATGGTAATCTAGAAGAGAGGATCATAATGACTCAACTTGAAGGATATATTAAATCGGGAGATGAGAACCCAGGTTTGTGTTCTAAGGAAATCCCTATACGGGTTGAGGAAGTCTCCTAGGAAATGGAACCTAAGGTTTGATGGTTTTATGAAAAAAAAACTTCTTAAAAAGCACCTACGATTCTTTTGTCTACATGAGGAATGTGAACACTCCTAAGGCTATATACCTACTGTTTTATGTAACGACATGCTAATAGCTTCAAGGGATTTGGTTGAGATTCGGAAAATGAAGGACAATCTAAGTAGAGAATTGGAAATGAAGGATTTTAGAACTTCAAGGATTCTTGAAATTTACATCATACGAGACAGAAAAGGGAACTATGGTTTTATCACAGGAAAGCTACATCAAGAACGTTCTAAAGAGTTTTGGAATGGAAGATTCTAAGCCAGTCACAACTCCATTGGCGACTCAATTCAAACTGGAGAGTCTAACCCAGACAGAGTCTTCAGAAGAAGTTTCAAGAATGGAGAGAATCCTTATGAAATTTCTGTGGGAAGTCCTAATGTACGCCATGATTGGCTCTAGACCAGACTTAGCACACGCAATGGGAGTTGTGAGCAGATTTATGGCAAAGCCAGGAATGGATCATTGGTTGGCATATAAGTAGATTTTAAAGTATCTTCGAGGTGAGTCAAAGACCAGTTTGGACATTTGTTAAGTGTTCAGTATGTTCAATTGAGGGGCTCTCAGACTCAGAATATGCTACTGAGTTTAACAAAAGACAGTTAATTACATGATACATTCTCAAGGTTTGGGGTAACACAATTTCGTGGAGATCTAATCTACAATCACTTGTAGCATTGTCGACTTCTGAAGTAGAGTATATGGAACTCTCTTTAGGCAACCAAGGAAGCGATTTGCTTAAAGGATATTTTTGAAGAGTTGTGTTTTCAAACATGCAGCTCTTATGTGGATTTCGATTATGGAGAGGTTACTAAATAATAAATAGTAATCTTGAGAAATTGAGTTAGTTGAGAGACATATGACACAAAGGATGAGATATGTGTTACAATTTGGTATTAGAGCAGGGTTTCGTCTCGGCTCTGGCCTAGGATGGCGATTAGGAAACTCGGTTTCATGAAATTGAAAGTATTTTTCTAGAGATTGAGAAATTTATGTTTGGTGATTCTATTAAACGTAAGTCTTTATAGTTTCAAGAAAGTTCTATGAAGTTTTATCTTTTCAGATGCCACCAAGGATAAATATCGCTAGTAACCATTCTTGTGGCCACCATGTCTTTAGCTAGAGTGATTCTCGTGAGTTTGTGGATGATAGTAGGCACAGTGAGATAACCAGACCAAGGTTACTCATTCCCACTGCTCAGAAAATGGATTAGGATGCAGTCCTTCATATCGTTCAAGAGGTAGAAATGCAAGCTTCTCAAATTGTACTACACCAAGTAGCTTGGGAGGCTATTCAAGTAGATGCTCAGGAGGCTTCTCAGCTAGCAACACATGATGTTTCTTTACCTATAGCTGATGCTCACCATGTTCAAAAGACTTACCGTCGTGGCTTAAGGAGTAGAGCATGTTGCTGAAATGTTGCATTGTTGGATGAGTTGAGGCTTATCATGAGAGGTATGGAGAATCAACATGAGAAGCATATTGGTGCGGATGTATGTCAAGGTGTGGGTTGTAGGCCAAACATGTAACGACCCGCTCCCGGAGATATTTTTAAATTTGAAGGAAATAAAATCGCGAGAGGTTTAGTTGTACAAGGAGGGTATTTTTCTAACTGTGGAAACACTTGTATTCTTGAGGGTTGGAAGAATAAAGCACATTTTGACTAAGTCTCGGATGTTCGGTAAACACATAGAGCAATCAAAGTCTAAGCAAGGGAATTACATACTGCCAATTTAACTATGGAAAGTTTGGATGTCGGAGAAATGCAGGTTTCTAAGCAAGGCAAGTTTGATCATGTGCAACTGCCTAGATTATAGGAAAAGAAGGTCGGGTCTAACGGGAGTCATATCAGGAAAGAAGGGTAGATATTCTTGGAGCCATTGATGATAAGTTTGACCAAGCTAAATAAGGAAACAACACTTAATGGCCATCTTGGTGAGCAAGTCCTGAAATAAGTATAAAAGGGGACCTCCAGCCTTCATTTCTCACTCAACTCATAAACAAGAATTAGAGAGAAGCCAGAGCATGAACGAAGTTCTAGAGAGAAGATTTCGAGAAGAAGGATCGAAAAAAAGGAGGAGCTGAGGAATTCTTCGCCAGGGAAACGCATGAAGGTTCAGAGTCTTCGATCTTTTTAAGATCAACCGAGGTGAGGGCGTGATTCGTGGCAACTTAATATTTAGTATTTTTATCATAGCTGGATTGTTAGGATGAAGATTATACGTAAGAGGAGTTGTTTATGGAAGTTTGTTCTTACGTTCTTCGAGATAGTTATTAAAGGATCGAAGAACGTTCATACATTTATAGGATATTTTCATGATAGATTGCGTGAAATGATGTATGTTTATTGAGATGTTTACGTGAAATACTTAGATGTGATTCCGATAAGAATTGGAATGTTAGGTTGAAAATGTTATAGAAACGGATTGAGAATTAAAGTAATTAAGGAAAGTATGAGATTAGAAGAACGTGATTAAGCTAAGGAAGAAAAATATGTTTGGATTCGGGCCGTAAAGATGTTATGATCATGTTTTGGCTTCAGGCCGTGTATGTTGGCTTTGACCATTATGGACCTTCAGGTTGCAGGTTTGGCTTTTGCCGGAAGGTTGGTTACGGCGGTAATGGACCTTCGGGTCGCAGGTTGGCTTCGGCCGCTGTTGGCTACAGCCGTAATGGATCGACAGGTCGTAGGTTTGGCTATGGCCACAGGTTTGGCTTCGGCCGCAAGTTTGGCTTCGACCCGTAGGTTTGGCCTACGGCCTCAGGTTTCGGCTATGGCTGCAGGTTGAATGGACCTTCGATGTCAGAATGTTAGGAAATGCTAAAGTAATGGAATGATAGAACCAGATGTTAGGGTTGTTAGTTTTTGAATGCATGAAAACGAATAAGTAATAGGATAAAAAATTGGCTAAGTAAGAAATGATAGAACAAATTGCTAGGTTGATAGATTGGAATTGCTAGGTTGTTAGAATGGAATATGGAATTTGATTGTTTGATTATTGAGTTCCATGTGGGCAGTTTTGAGACGTCCTCACTGAGTTAATTTTTGTATACTCATGCCTCCTTTTGCGGATGCATGTTAAGGTTGATTGTGTGGACCGGAAGCGCGGGACGATGAAGACCATCGGGGCAGGGTATTTTGAACGGGTAATGTTTGGGAAGTTTTATAAAGATCTTTACTTAGAAATTTTCAACGTGTTTTACAAGATTTCCGGGTTGTGGTGTTTTCAATTTGGTATCAGAGCGGGGTAGGCCAGTCAGTTCTTTCCTGGCTGGCCGCTTTCGAAAATTGGATTTGTGGGTAAGGGTGGAAAGAAACCGATGGTCTATGTCTCGTGCGAAGGATGTGTGTTATGATGTTTTTAGGGTATATCTTAGTAATGTGTTTATGATCTGGATTGCTTAGCAAATGGCTAAGCAAAATTGTGTTCAATAGTTGCAGGAAGTTAGTGCAAACTACTTAACGTCTTGTTAAAGATGAAAAAGTGTCGTCGATCGGGTTTTTCATAAAGTAGGCAATGAGGGTATCAGGTTTTTCAGTCAGCAGGAGTAAATGTTCTTAAAGTCGTGTGCGATGGATCAAGATATGTCCAACTTTAGTGAAGGAGTGGATATGATGGTAGGAAGTATAGAAGCAATAGGCGGATATGGATTTTTGGTTGAGTAACTGGAAAGCTAGGATTGTGAGAGTTGGCTAAGTTAATTCCTGAAAATGAAGGAAGAATGTCTCATGGAATTATGAAGTGTTGAATGTTCGTGGGTGGTGTAGCACACTTGCTCAAAGCTTAATGGGTCGATGAAGATTGAAACAAGAACGCATGTGTGGTTAGTAGAACGTGGCACTAGGGGTTCACAAGGTGGACGTGAGGATAGGAGTAATCCACTTGTTAGTGGTGTGGTGGTGAATGCCAAACTTTGTTCGACTTCAGGTGTCCGCATTCCTTGTGTGGCAGGAAATCGTCCAACATTGGTCACATAAGAATGAGTTCGAGGACGAGATCAGATTTGGTCATGCAACATAAATGGTTATTTTCAAATCGCATGTCATTTATCAAGATGTTTCAATGCTGGTGGAAAGCGTGGACATGTTCGGTAAATGGTACATAGGAATCCTTAGAAAGGACTTATTGCGCATTACCGAGCTAACGTGGATTGCAAAAGATGGATTGAATGGGAAAAAGAAAAGCTGATATTTCAAGGAATGAGGAAATGGTTTGAGATTTCAGTAGCACCTGAAATTAGACGAAATAGATGGTGAAAGAACGGTGCAAAGTAATCTGAGGACCATCGCGAATTCGAGAGATGAGCAAGGAGAGGTGTTGATCAAAAATTCAATGCGATACGAGTGACTACGAAAGCAAAAACGTTTTATGGAAGTTAAGTAAGTGCAGTTTTAGAACATGAGCATTGGGTTCTTAGGATACTTGGCGCCCAAAGGAAGAGTGGTGCGAATCGAAGAAAGGTCACGACAACTGCAATTGTCTGTGGACAAAGGATCCAAATAAAGATCAGAAACTCCGTTCGTATTAGTGGGTAAGAAATTGACAACTTGTAAAAGGTGTTTCAAGTGGTTGATTTAGTGAATGGGTTGACGGAAAAAGAATGTTGAGTATGGTGAGCGAGACAATGCAAGGGAAGTTATGTGGTTCTGAAAGTGCGGGCGGATGGGTATGGCAGTGATATTACCATCCATGTAAGAATGCTTATACATTGACTCATAAAAGATCTAACTTTGGTGTTTCAAGTTTTAAAAGAATTTGATAACACCTATCTGTTTTGACGGCTGAGGATGCATAAGGGTTGAATGAGCTGTAGAGAATGTTGCAAGTAAATGTTGTGACATATGAGATGAGTGCACGGAGTGGGGAAGCATTTATGAAGTTCACTTACGGGCTCTGATCAGAGTAGCGCATGGAAGCGTGGTGACAGTACACAGAAGTCAAGGATAAGACCAAAATGTCGGCCACAGATGAACCAAGACAAAAAAGATGAATGGAGATAGTCATGGACTATGATTTTTGAGATAGCCACCACTCGAAGAAGGTTAATCTAGTGGCAGATGCGATTAGTCACATGAAGGCAAGTGTTTTGGTAGAGAAAGAAGCGGAACAAACTGATTATAATGGTTAAAATGATTCAAGTAAAACAATATTATTTGAAGCAGTTGCTATTGGTAGATGAAGTCTGATATAACAACTAATGAAACCAGATCATTAGACACCAAGTGGGTGCTGCAAGTTACCAATGTTCGAGTGGAAGGGGACTTTAATCACAATGGATTTTTATGAACGGACTATCCATGAATAGCAAATCTTTAGGGATCACTATGGATTATAGTGGTCTACTTAAAGTAAATATGCACATTTCAGTTCAAAAGAGGATGTGGTGGATAAGTGTGTTTAGTTGGGAAAAAACAAGATGGTGAGGCTTCATTAAGTTTTGTTAGCACCATGTCTAACCGGATGGAAGTTATGTTTGGATTCTGGATGGTATTTCCGAAAATCATTGAGCATAGAGTGCACTTGTCATAAACTGGAGAATACATGGCATCATTTTTATTTGTAACATTCTAAAAATTCAAGCTGGGAGAGAATTTGTTTTTGGAATCAACAACATGTGGAATAAAAGTGGGAAAAAAAATCTACTTATAAAAGTGATGAAGGCAATGTGGGATTGTGGAAACCCAAGATTCGTCTCAGAAAATGGTAAGTTACTTGCAAGAAAGGTATGAGCCACGCTCCAGAGTCACTAGATGTTCATCAGTTGGTCGAGGCTAAATTCGAGGATGAATTTCGTTTAAGTTGGGGAGAGTTGTAACGACCCGCTCCAGGAGTATTTTTAAATTTAAAGGAAATAAATCGTGAGAGGTTTACTTGTACAAGGAGCGTATTTTTTTAAGTGTTGAAACACTTGTATTCATGAGAGTTGGAAGAATGAAGCACATTTTTGACTAAGTGTCGGATGTTCGGTAAACACATAGAGGGATCAAAGTCTAAGCAAGGGAATTACATACTGCCAATTTAACTATGGAAAGTTTGGCTGTCGGAGAATGCGGGTTCCAAGCAAGGAAAGTTTGATCATGTGCAACTGCCTAGATTATAGGGAAAGAAGGTCGGGTCTACAGGAGTCATAAAAGAAAATAAGCGTAGATATTCTTGCCACGAAATACTAACAATCCAGCTATGATAAAAATACTAAATATTAAGTTGCCACGAATCACGCCCTCACCTCGGTTGATCTTAAAAGATCGAAGACTCTGAACCTTCATGTGTTTCCTGGCGAAGAACTCCTCGGCTCCTCTTTTTTCGATCCTTCTTCTCGAAATCTTCTCTCTAGAACTTCGTTCATGCTATGGCTTCTCTCTAATTCTTGTTGATGAGTTGAGTGAGAAATGAAGGCTGGAGGTCCCCTTTTATACTTATTTCAGGACTTGCTCAACAAACCGACCATTAAGTATTTTTTCCTTATTTAGCTTGGTCAAACTTATCATCGATATTTGCATGATAGATTGCGTCAAATGATGTTATGTTTAATTGAGATGTTTACGTGAATACTTAGATGTGATCCGATAAGAATTGAAATGTTAGGTTGAAAATGTTATAGAAACGGATTGAGAATTGAAGTAATTAAGGAAAGTACAAGATTAGAAGAATGTGATTAAGCTAAGGAAGAAAAATATGTTTTGGCTTTGGGCCGTAAAGATTTATGATCATGTTTTGGCTTCGGGCCGTGTATGTTGGCTTCGGCGTTATGGAACTTCGGGTCGCAGGGTGGCTTCGGCCGCAAGTTGGCTAACGGCCGTTAATGGACCTTCGGGTCGCAGGTTGGCTTCGGCCGCAGGTTAGCTACGGCCGTAACGGACCGACGGGTCGTAGGTTTTGGCTTCGGCGCAGGTTTGGCTACGGGCGCAGGTTTGGCTTCATCCGCAGGTTTGGCTACGGCCGCAGGTTCGGCTATGGCCGCAGGTTGATGGACCTTCGGGTCAGAATGTTAGGAAATGCTAAAGTAATGGAATGATAGAACCGGATGTTAGGTTGTTAGTTTTTGAATGCATGAAAACAAATAAGTAATAGGAAAGAAAATTGGCTAAGTAAGAAATGATAGAAACAAATTGCTTTGGTTGATAGATTGGACAATTGCTAGGTTGTTAGAATGGAATATGAAATTTGATTGCTTGATTATTGAGTTGCATGTGGGTCGGTTTTGAGCGTCCTCACTGAGTAATTTGTATACTCATGCCTCATTTTGCGGATGCATGTAGGTTGATTGTGTGGACCAGAGCGCGGGACGATGAAGACCATTGGGCAGGGTATTTTGAATGGGTAATGTTTGAGAAGTCTTATAAAGATCTTTACTTAGAATTTCAATGTGTTTTTCAAAGATTTCCGGGCTAGGGTGTTTCAAAACGCCCCACCGAATTTTATGCAAAAGAGCTTGTTATGCCACCACCACCTGCTATACCCGCAGAGGTATCATTATTTTGAGAATTTGTGAGATAAATGATGGAAATGGATATAGACCATTTTGGAGGAGTAGTGGACGAAACCACTGCAGATAACTGGAGGAAAAGGCTAGAGCAAAGCTTGGATTATTTGAGGAGTCCAACAAATTTTCATTTTTATTTAGACATATTATGGTGGGACTGAGTTGGGGTGGGTCACTGTGGGCTTAAGAAGTTAACCATCACACACTCACAAGAGACCTCAACAAGAATTTATTTCCTAAAGAGGCTATGGATCAAAAGACTAATGTGTTTCATGATGTGTGTTTGGGCACCAAGACTATCAGATGTACAAGCTCGGTTTCGGTCGACTCCATAAGTTTGTTTGAAATAGTTTTGACAAAGAGGATATGATCTAGAGTTTCACAACTATTGCAACATAATTAATTACCACTACTTTGGAAATATGGTTGAGAAGCTGGTACCCATGAAGCATGTAGCTAGGGAGCATGAGCTTCACAAAGATTCACAATCAAATTCTAGAAAATCTTTTTGAGGCACATAAAACACTATGGATCAGTCTTGACCACCCAGATGCATGCGTTGCCATCACTAAAATTTTAGAGAGTGTGTCACGTGTTTTACATGTGGGTTGTTTGACCATGTAGTTTCTGCCACCGGCCCAAGCATCAGGCCATCAGCTCCAAGATTTTTTATGCAGGAGAATATGAGGGAGCTGAGACGATAACAATATGTATATTTCATTATTTATGTTCTTGCTTTTGAGTAAGTTTAGTATTTTGGAGACGTTCTTAGTTAGTAACCTTTTGTGGGATTAGTTTTGGTTGAGGGAAAAGGAAGCTTCCACCTTTTTGACGTTGGAGAAAATCATAGCATTTTAAATCCGAGTTGGGTCCAAGTGGTTATTATTTCATTGTATTGGAGATAAAAACTAAGCAGTTTTCAGAATGTTGGCATATAGAAGTTGTGAGCTACAAGCGTACTTTGGGATGTACCAAGTGTACTAGAAAAGCTGAATTCAAGAGAGACTTAGAATAATTGGTGTTGAACTAATATGATGTGACACTACGGATGGTTTGAATATCACAACATTAAGTTACATTGGATTGCCCGAGGGCAGAGTGCATGTATTTAGAGAATAAGGAAAGTCACCTTCCATGACATTTAGAGGAACATAGAAATTTTTCTAATATCGCACAAAACGAACGAGTTGTTCTTATACTGAGACCGATTATGTGTGCAAGATGACAAGGATTTAAGAAAGGAAACATTGCAGCTAGTATAATGCTTGTGATTATATATCCACTAAGAGAATAAGAGAATACTAAAATGTATCAAGTCTTGAAACGTTATTACCATTGGAGTGGTATGTGAAAGGATGTGGTTACTTTTTTTTGGTATAGTTAAATGGTTAAGGAGGAGTATTAGGAACCTAAAAGATTGTTGCAAAATCTACCTCTACAGAGTGGGAATGAGAATATGTTGACTATGGATTTCATCACTGGGATACCCCATAACAAATGTAGAAGAATGCCATATGGTGATCCTGGACGGACAGACTAATGTAGATCATTTTCTACCAATTAAAAAGGTAGACAGAGCATAACGATTAGCGGAGAAATACATGGATGTGATTGTGAGACTGCACGGAGTGCCGTAATTATTGTGTCATATCGAGATACACAATTTACACACATTTTGGCGAGCCTTTCAGAAAGTGCTTGACACAATTCATATGAGTACATTTTATCATCAGCAGACAGATGTTCAATCATAGAGAACTATTTAGACACTTAGACTATATTCTTAGGGCTTGTGTTTTGGATTGGAAAAAAACTAGGGAAAATATTTACCCTTGGCATATTTCCCTGTGACAGTTATCATTGAGAGTTAAGATAGCACCATATGTGGCTTCTTATCGTAGGCCATCTCGTACACCACTTTTTTAGACTGAAGTGCGGGAGTGCCAGGACATAGATCAATCAAGGCTTCAATAGACAATAGAGAAAGTGGAAATACTCAAGAGTCGACTAAGGAAGCCCAAGACTGTCATAAGAGTTATGCAAATAAAAACGAAAAGACCTGGAATTTGAGGTATGTTATTTAGTGTACCTGAAATGCAATCATTTTCAAAGAGGATCCAAGACTCAAAAGATGAAGAATCTTAAGCCGAGGTACATGAGACTGTAACTTATTATTTCATGGATTGGAGCAGTGTCTTATCTTTGTATTTATCGCCAGAGATGTCATACTTCCATTATCTGTTTCACGTATCAGTCATGAGGAAAGGCGTTAGAGAGCCACATATTTTTTTTGTAACACCCACCAAAGGACATTAGGTTCGAGAATGGCATGGAAATGAATTTCAAGGGAATGTCAAGATGGTAAATGTTTGTTGGGAGATAGATGGGATCCATGAGGACACTTGTGAAGATTCAAGCATGAGCTTGCAGATGTCAATAGTCTGCCTTGATGTAGTCGCTGACGCAGAAGCTGATGCAAGAGGTGTGCTAAGTGGTGAAGACCATGTGGATTCAATATTCTGATTTGAAGTCTTGTAGAGAACAAGTGTATATATTGGAGAAAAGATAATAAAATAAACTTGAAGAGCAACTTTATGCCTTAAAGGAAACTGAATAAGTGCAATTCCAAGAAAAAGAAAGTTGCACCTATTAATATAGAAGATGTCCATATTCATGGGTTCCTTGCACAGGGATTTGAAACATAAAGATAGCTATAAAATAGCTATGGGGTTGTTTGTATTCCATAGAGACACAAGGGCTAGTTTTTTTTGAGAGAGAATTTCTTGGAGGTGTTCTTGGTCGTTCTAAAGCACACGCTGAAGTACATGACGGAGGAGAGGTATAAGCTAGGTAGCTTAGCAATCTTTCATTAGCATTTGTTATGGTGTAACAAACTGTATAAAACTGATTAAGAAATTCTTGTAATAAATTGTTTAAGGAAATTTCTAATAAAAACAAAAGGTGTTCGATTGTATTTTGTCTCTCGATTTATCTTCTGTGTTACTTAAGTGTTGTTGCATCTTGCAGTTACAATTGGTACCAGAGCCGGTCATCTAAGTTACCGATGTGATCCTGAAGGTGAAGATGGACATGATTGTTTCTATGCAGAAGGCAATCATGTTGAGTGCGGACTAGTATGGTCATTAGAAGGCACACATGAAGCAAATGATTCGAGGAATCAGTGAGGATGCATGAACATATGTGGAGATTGGTTGGGTGGAGCCCACAATAGTCACAGAAGATGGAAAGAATCAGTCCAAGTCAAAAGATTCGTGGACAGAGGAAGAGCCAAATGCATCAATTTAATGCAAAGGCTTTGTCAACAATTTTTGCAGTTGTTGAAGCAGAACAATTTCAACTGATTCAAGGGAGTACTTCAGATAAGAGGCGTGGAAGATCCTATTGAATTCGTTTGAAGGAGATGAGAGTGTAAAGCGGATACGATTGGACCATCTTGGATCATAGTTTTAGAATCTTAAGTGGTCAGATGTTGATTTTGTAGAAAGCTTCAGTGCGAAACTCAATTCCATGGTACATGAAGCATCTATACTTGGAAAAAGGTACAAGGAGAAGAAGCTGATAAAGAAGTTGTTACAGTCTTCCAACAAGGTTTGCATCTCACAAGGTGGTCTTGAAGATGAATACAAACATGGATGAACTAAAGTTCGACAAACTTGTGGGTATGCTGAAGGCATAAGAGATGGATACAGACAGTAGTTCCGTCTCTGTGTCAAGTAGTAAGTCAAGGAGTATAGCTCTTGTGGTTGAAGAAGAAGGGGATAGACTTCAGAAGATTGAAGATACCAAGGGTGTGATGTTCAGGAATTTCAGCAGGCTGAGAAGGCGCTCTGATAGAAGGCCGCTTCAACCTTTGAAGCAACATGATCGCCATAAAGGTGATCGTGACAGTGGTAGAAGAAGAGAATGTCTTAAGTGCTAAGAGTTTGAAGGTTTTGGTCATATGAGGAGTTACTGTCATGTAGCTTTACGAAGGAAACTCAAGTGTTTTGAGTGTAGAAGGACTGGACACACACAAAGTGAATGTCAAGAATCAGGGAAAGGAAAAGGTATATCATTACAGTCGTCTGATGATTTAGATTCTGATGGTGATGGAAAGGGAATGAAGAATCTTGTTGCATTTGGCGCATACAAGGAGGGGTCTAGCGAATTCTATGATTCAGATATTGATACAGACGATGAGGAGTATCACGTATTGTATGACAAGTGGTTGAATCTCAAGGAAGAGAATCGGAGACTGCAACACGACCTGGTGCAGAATCGTGAGCAGGATGTGGCTCGGAATCAGAGCAAGTTGGTTGAAGAGCCTGTTGAAGAACTTGTAGCTCTGAAAGAGAAGAATAAGTCTCTTGAACAAGAGGTTAGCAAGCTGAGAGAAGTTGGATAAGAATGCTGGAACGTGATTTGGCTGAGAATCACAAGCAGATCAGAATGCGCAATAGGGGATCCAAGGATTGGATAAGATATTCTCAATGGGACAACCAGCCAAGGTGAATTGGGGACTGGGAAACCGAGGAGCTAAGAGTACTGAAGTACATCATAAGGGGCTGTCACACTTTGTGCGAGGGAGCACATTGTGGGAATCAAAATTCGCATTGTCGATTTTAGTGAACGAAGGAAAGCAAAGAAAACCCTACTTTCCTTGAGGTCCGGATTCTATGCGAGAGCCAACGACAAGTAATCAAATAAACGCATAAAATATGAAAAGATAACAAAACGAATTAAGAAAAGCTTGATTTTTATTTCAAATTCTCGTAAGAGCATAGTGATTGTTATAACAGATTGTAAAAGCTTCGGCCACAAGAGCTGTCAGCGATTTTTCTAGTTCTAGCCACCTAACACCTTAAACCTAGTTGAGTCGCAGATCAATAACAAAAGACGAAAAGATAAGATAAAGTTTTGACTGATTTCAGACTGGACATTATGAAAGGCTTCCTATGTACCCCTTTCGAGGATCATGCCGAACGTAGTTCAGTTTATAGAGAGTTGAACAAGAGTTAAACTGCCTTTGCAAGTTTGTCTAGTAGTACAGTGCAGGACATAGAAACTAAGCATGTCGAGTATCATGCCTATAATTTCTAAGTTCTAAGTTTTGATCTGAGAATTTTCGTGTGTC
The DNA here is from genome assembly GCA_905132765.1 of Moricandia arvensis. Lineage (NCBI taxonomy): Eukaryota > Viridiplantae > Streptophyta > Magnoliopsida > Brassicales > Brassicaceae > Moricandia > Moricandia arvensis. Next base: position 16,158 of record CAJHQP010006962.1, on the reverse strand, counting down.
TGTGTCCCTCTCCCTTTCTTCTCTTATATAAGTCTTCAAGGTCAGTCGTCTTTCCTTTTTTGCCCTTGATTCGAGCTTATTCTTCTACATAAATCTTCCTTATCTTCTCGATTTTCCATAATTATCACGGAACTTGAAAATTATCTTATTTTCCATTTATCTTCTGCGGATATCCGGTAGACCATCGGTATAGTTGGGCTCATTGTCGTCTAAAACCGTAAGTGGGCTTTTATCGCATTTTAGACCCTTTCGGGTCATTCTGCGATTTAAGCATTTTTTACGATTTCTTTCAGACAAACCTTCCTTCATATGATTACACGAGGCTGGATCCGCAAAATAATAAATCAATCGTATAGTCAAGATAACATTGATTTTTAAGTTAGCCGTTTTATACGGTTGACTCGAAGTTTTACGAGAAAACAAGTCTGCCACGTGACGAGACGAAACAAGAAACATCCTAGTCAAGATTCAAAGGAGAGAGTGACGAGGATTCAGACTAGTTTACCATTGGAGACTAGGCGTTTGCATGTGTCTAGTCGCTCATGGGAGACTAGACTTGGTAGTGAGCCTAGTTTCCTGTGGGCGACTAGACGTTGCTTTCGTCTAGTCGCCCATGGAGAATATAATTTTCATGGGTCTAGTCTCGCATGGGCAACTAGAAGTTGCCTGGACGACTAGACTTTGAAGCGATTCAGTTGTTCCGTCGATTGCACGTCTTGATTCATTGATCGGGACGAGATGGGTTGGGCGATTAGGAGTTCGTATGCGACGATTTCTTGTTTTCTTTTTACTCAAACGAGGGATAACATTTTCACGGTAACTTTCAGGCGTCGATTTCGTCGTGACCTATTTTGACCCCAACATCGGAAGACTGTTTTGTAAAATTTGTCATTTTTCGCAAAAACCTTCTACGAGAACCTTTTTCCGATCGTCATCTTTGGATATAATTATTTTATTCCTTGTTTGGGACAAAATATAAAAAATTTATTCTTGTATCCTAAGCAAATAGGTTTGGATTCTGCCTTTTAGTTTCTCAGATATTTTCAGCTTATATTTGCCTAAGGCACAATTTTACGGAGGATTTTAGCCATTGAATTTTCCATGACCGATTTTGACCCCAATTGTTAGCCCCCCATATCGTGAGATATTACGTGTAGTTTCTTGCGAGGTAGTGATTGGCGTGTTAGGTGGAATCAATGGCTAAAAGGTCCGTTGGAGAAACAATTTTTCCTGAAAGTTGATAAGATTGGGGCTGCACCTTATGAAGGCTGCCTACGTACCCTTGTCGAAGGGATCAAACCTTTCGGAGTTCGTCCTGGTTCTAAGATTCTTACTACCTATTTTTAGTGAGACTTTTATGGTTTAGCTATGTGTAGAAATTATCGAGCATGTTTCTGCAGATGGCATTTTGTATTGGACCTTTGTCGGCCTCGAGAGTAGCCTTGTAGGCTGTTTGTCTTGTATTTATGAAGTCATGGATTGTCTCCTTTTCTAAAAACGTATAGAGTAGCCATACGCGGATATGAGAGAAAGAATATAAGTTGTCATCTTATTTCTGACGCTCAGCGAATTGTGACACTTGTCGTTGTGTAAGATGAGAATATCTGAAGGCTTGTGTCCGAGAAATATCGCAAAAGCGTAAATATCGATGAAGAGACTTTTTTGGGATCTCGTATTGGTTTGATATTATGCCTTGAGATGTCTGAGACCAGTGTGTTGGGTTTAGGGCAGTACCTAGGCATAGTAACGACTTATGGTTGGCTCGAAATCTAATGTAAAAGAAACCAGCTCTCGCATGCACGTATAATCTATTGACTAAGTCCAATGTCTCAGCTCTCGCTTGTTGACACGGAATGACCATCGATCGATGGCAAGGATCCTTCGTTGATCGATGGTTTCTTGAGTCAAGCCTTACAACCTAGTTCGATAAGTTCACTAGATTAGCTAAATCAACTCTCGTTTGTTTCTAGCAACCTAGCTCAACAGAATAAAGTCCGGTAGTAGACCATGCTCTTGCTTGCGCCTAACTATCCTACTATCAGGGTTCTAGTTAACTACTCTAGAACACAAGCAATAAACTCAATTCTATTAATAGATCTAATAATTACCGTAACAATTCTATTGTTTACTAATCCATCAGTACCATTAATAAACCCTAAATCTAGTTGGTAACTACTCAGACATAATTAAAGTAAGAATTATAATCTGAATAAAACGCATAGATAAAATACTGGGGTTTCAATACAAATCTCCTTAAGGAGTTATGAATCTTCTCCCTAAATAAATCCTAGAACTATGGTGAGGTGGTGCACACTTAGCCCTCTCAATCACCAATACCAATCACCCCTTTGTCTAGTGCAATACAGAAAGTATAAATATAACACCAAAAATCTAGGTCAAAACTCGTCCAAGGGTAATCTTGTAATCTTGTTTCATGTCTCTAACTTGGGCTTGAAAGGCGGCTGTATGTGAATTGGACATCGATCGATGGCAGATGTGCAAAAATCGATCGATCTTGGTCATGTAACATTGGTCGTCGCCTACGTTGTATCATCGATCGATGGTAATCTCGTACTTTGATTCTCTTCAATGATCAGCTACAGATTATTCCTCTCGAAATGCTCCAAAAGCTCCAAGTATCTCCATATATCTCCAAAACGTACCTGAACCTGTAAAGACCTCAAAACATAGCCTAGACACATATAACATACCCTAAATAGAGCCTATAACATGGTTTAACACTGGTAATAAATAGGCTATATCAACTTCCCCAGACTTAACCTTTTGCTTATCCTCTAGCAAACAAGCCTGTGAAAGATGTTTTGAAAAGCGAAGACTCACATATTGTCTAAGTATAACTGTCACCTTACTTTATTGCAACCACATCCTATCAAGCCAATCACAGAGAAACTTTATATACCCTATCCTAGTATAGCAACCAAATTCATTCTACCAAAAACTTAGTAAATACTAGTTTAACTCGCCTCTCTACTTATTTCATTTCTTTACATAAAATAAAAGTGTAGGCTTTACCTTGAAAGTATCGATCAAGGGACACATGGACTCTTACCTCTGCAAGTATCTGAACACATGAAGCCTTATCTGATTCATTTCCTCTCTCTCTTCTCACTTCTTCTCTGTCTTTGTCTCCCTTGTTTTGCGGGTATCATTTTTTTTAATTGTTTGAGATATTTGGATAGACTTCCATGAATCAAGCCCTAATGATATTTGCCACCAGATCTTGTTCACTTCTTTTTGACCTTTATCTGTTTCTAGGATCATATGAATTAAGATTTAATGGTTGTAGTCACCAAATCATGTTCGACTCCCTTTTTAATCTAAAGGGGAGAGAGAGGGGAATCAGAAGCACACATGCTTTTACCTTCCAGACTTGCAAAAGGAATCCGACCCAATGTATACCAAATCCCGAAGCAAGCAAATAATGTCAGGATTAGTGTTGGAAATCAGCTTTGGTTCCTCCAAATTTTCTAAGCAAGGATGATCCACTTTGGTATCTCTGGTGATCTATGCAAACAACCTTATAAGAATGGTGCTTATAGCATGGTTAGTCAATAATAAATTTCTGATCATAGTCCTCTTCTTGACTAAATATAATTTTTTTTTTGAAAAAAAATTATATAGATATAAATAACACTAAAAAACAATCAAATAGCATTAGCGAACCTCTCCCAGACTTAAATTACACTGTCCCCAGTGTAATCCGCCCCAGATTGGTTAGAAAAATTAAATCATAAGTAATTATCTTAAGTATAAAACTCGATACATCTCTGCAAGAGAGCGTCGATCGATGATCGGGTATGGGTGTCGATCGATGGTCGGGTATGGGTGTCGATCGATGCTAGACCTGTAAGTTCCTATTTCTTATAAAACTCAAATAAAACACAATATTAGTAATACCTCCCCCAGACTTAAAGACCACTATCGTTAGTGTTATATAGTCTGAGATTGGGAAAAAAATAAATCATAAGGACCAATTGTAACAAGGAAAAACGATATACCTGCTCGTTGATGGTGACCGTCGATCGACACAGTAAGTGCCTATTGATCGATGCATTGCTTACTCCGTCGATCGGCAGTGATCAAGTGTCGGTCGATGATCTAGGCAGACTATCTTCCTCGTTTTTTTTTGAAATCTGAAATAAATAAAACAAAAATTAGTAATAATGAAGAATAAAAATTAATTAAAACTTACTAAACAGTGGGTTGCTTCCCACTCAGCGCTTGGTTATAGTCTCAAGCTCGACGTCGTGAATGCTCTGGCTAGAAAGGAGGTTGATCAACACTTGGAAAAAAGTGGCTACATCGTTTTTGCTTTTTATGAAACCATGTACCAATGAAGTTTCTGATTGCTTCATCTCCTCTGGTTTTCTCGTTCTTTATGATCTCCTTAGTAACCTCTAGTGAATGCATTATTCTTTTTTAGATTTTCAATATCTTGATGGAGCATTCTAAGTCTGGAAAGCTGTAATGTCTGATATCTCCTCCAGTTGCTGAGAAATATCTTCTTTCATCAGGCTCTAAGAAAAAGTAATTTCATCGACCTATCTTCTAAGTGGTGTTCTGGTGCGGACTTCTCTCTTTCGAACTCAGTATCGATCGATGGTAACGTGTACCGTCGATCGATGTCAGTCTATATGGTATACTCGCATGCTGTCTCCGAACAGTATCCATCTCTTGCTTCATGTCATCCATGCGTGTAGTCAAATCGGTAAGGCATCTATCAATAGGATAATAGACATTATCAAGCCTCATGTAGAAATCATCCAGTGACATCTCATGAGCTTTTTGATCTCATGCACAATATCATCAATCTCTGTTTTGCTGTATGTTTCTTGCTTCTATTCCTCGTTGTCGATCGATGCTGGTACATGCACGTCGATCGATGACTGTTGCTGTTGTCCAAAGAAATTTTCTGATCGTTCAGCCATTAGAAGGGCGTCTGCTACATCTTTCTTAGGTAGAGTTAGAATTCTCCCATAAAGACCTCTTGCACGTCCTTATACATCTCTGAAAATTCCAAACTCATCGGGTCTAAGGTAACCAGCTTCTTTTTCTTCTGGTCCAAGTGAAGGTTCTGGATTACGTTTGATGTCGTTTGATGGCCAAGATAGGCCGGTTATTGATTATGGATTTCCCACTCTCACGTTCATCACCCAACCAGCTTCATCCTCATCGTGATCTGAATCATATTCCTCGTAGGCTTTACTGTATCCTTGGCATGCCCAATTGGTGTCGATTGATGGTCTATTGTTACCATCGATCGATGCTTGGTAATAAAATCGGTGCCCAAAAAGGTTTCCAGCTCCATTGGCCATTGCAAGTATATCTGCTACATCCTCCTTCGTGACGATTAAAATTCTGCCATCTATAGCTCTTGTGTGACCATCTGGATCTCTCAAAATACCGAACTCGTCTGGTTGTAGATAACTAGCTTCTCTGTTGCGTTCTTCTTCTGAATCAGGTTTGGTTTCTGCTCCGTGCTCAGTATCGATCGATGGCCGTATGGTTGCCGTCGATCGATGTCGATTTCCCTGGTTCATGGTACTCGATCATCTCTTCTTCTCTGTAATGGTCATCGTATTCGAGGTGGTCTAGGTAGTAATCGTGATCAGCATGGTGGGTGTGGCTCGGGTTCTGGGGTTATGGGTGTCAATCGATGCTGAAGGGTGGGTGTCGATCGATTGTTGATCTTCATGACTGTCGATCGATGCTAAGGGTTGGGTGTCGATCGATGCCCCATCTACCGATTCCTCATTGCACTCCTAATCGCATAAACATGTGGCCACAAGCTCTGCATTGTTACATAATTTGATCAGGGTAGCCTTGTTCTTCTTTTTAACATGTTCATAAAAGATACTTTATCAATTAGAGATAGATACAACCTGTTTTAACTGCATGTCGCATATGGCTCCCACAGTAGCCATGGATGCTCTCCCAAGTAGTAGCGAAGAATTCCAATCTATCCTGTGTCCATCACATGAAAGTCTAATGGGACTAGGGTTTTGTCGATCTATACTGGAACATCTTTCACCATCCCTCCTGAGTTTACTTTTGAGCAGTCGCACAAACGTTAACGATCATTGGAGGGTTCCACTCTTAGGTTCATCTCTTCTGCCATCAACTCCCCCAGACTTAACATTTTGCTTGTCCTCAAGCAAACAAGCCTGTGGAAGAGGTTTTGAAAAGCGAAGACTCACATAATATCTAAGTATAACTGTCACCTTACTTTGTTGCAACCACATCCTATCAAGTCAATCACAAAGAAAATTTATATATCCTATCCTAGTATAACACCAATTTCATTCTACCAACAACTTTAGCGAATACTAGTCTGACTCGCCCCTCTACTGATTTCATTTCTTTGCATAAAATAAATGTGTATGATTTACCTTGGGAGTATCAATCAAAGGATATATGGATTCTTACCTCTACAAGTATCTGAACACACATGTAGGTCTCCTCTGATTCATTTCCGCTCTTTCTTCTCAGTTCTTCTCAGTCGATGTCTCCCTTCTTTTGAGGGTATCATTTTTTTAATTGACTGAGATATTTGGATAGGGCTAACAGAATCAAGCCCTAATGGTTTTGGCCACCAGATCCTGTTCACTTCTTTTTGACCTTTATATCTTTCTAGGATCATATGGATCAAGCTTTAATGGTTGTATCTTGTTCGATCCTTATTATCTGAAGGGGAGAGAGAGGGGAATAAGAAGCAGACAAAATTTTACCTTCCAAACTTTCAGAAGGAATCCGATCCAGTGTATACCAAGCCCCAAAGCAAGCTAATAATGTCAGGATTAGTGTTGGAAATTAGCTTTTGTTCCTTTCAAACTTTCTAAGCAAGTGTGATATAGTGGCAGGATGATCCACTTTGGTATCTCTAGTAATCTCTGCAAACAACCTTCTAAGAATGGTGCTAAAGTGTGGTTAGTCAATAATAAATCTTGATCACAGTCCTCTTCTTGACTCAATAAAACTTTTTGAAAAACTTATATATATAGTAAATAAAACTCAAAACAATAAAATAACATTAGCGAACCTCCCCCAGACTTAAATTACATTGTCCCCAATGTAATTTGTCCCGAATTAGTTAGGAAAATCAAATCATAGGTAAATAGCTTTAAGTAGACAAATCGATACCTCTCTATGTAAGATGGTGTCGATCGATGGTAGGCATGTGTGGTCGATCGATGGTCGCGATCCAACGTCGACCGATGGTGCCTCTACGGTGTCGATCAATGGTGGAATCATATAGTCTGTTAAATAAAATAAAATCGAAATAAATAGTAGTATAAGTAAAACCTAAATAAAAACTTTACTAAACAGTGGGTTGCCTCCCACTCAGCGCTTGGTTATAGTCTTCAGCTTGACGTTTTGGAGTTTGATTCAGTTCTGATGAGATTTGGGACTTGCTCCAAAACAATTCCCAATATCCAATGTCTTCAGCTTCATCGCCCTTTTTGTGAAAGCCCTCCATAGACTCTTCTCCTTTGTCTATCATCTCAGCAACAAGGGAGTGCTCGAAGCTTTGCAAATGGCTGCAAGAAGCATCTGCTGCACACTCTGTATTTCCTGACACCATCTTAGAAGCGAGGAATCAGTGATAACTTAGGACTGCCCTTGGTCCTTTTCCTCTTCTCTTTCCCCCATAATTTTTTGATCCTTTGGTGCCTCCATCAAAAAGATTACGAAACACTTCAAACTCATTCTGCTATGATCCATGATGAGTGTCAATCGACGCTCTAGTGTTGATGTAGATCGATGTTCCAATGGCTGTGTCGATCGATTCACCAGTGATGGTGTAGATCGATGCTGCGACCGATGGTCCTTGGTCATCGTCACCTTCATACTTCAATACTCTCTGAGAAATAATTGTATGCTGAAGATCATCAAATATCTCAACGTAGAGATCCATATGCACACTTCCATCTGGTGGAATAGGAGATTCAACGTCAAAAAAGCACTGAGAACCACAAACTTCACAGGATCATGTACCATCTTCGCTCTTTTTGTGAAAACCAACAACTTCTTCTGTTCAGATAGGTGGTCATAGATGTTAAGGGACAGAAAGGTGTGAGGTCTTTGACATGTGCATTCTCTCCTCAACGGTCTTGGTTCAATCATGTACTTGGTTTTTTGTCCAATAATGGGTGTTTATTGATGAAGTTGGGTGGCTGTCGATCGATGCTCTCTGCTGTGTGTCGATCGATGCCTGCTTTTGGTGAAGTTTCCAGATCTCTTATCGAAGTGTGCTGATCGTCATTAATCTTCTTCTTCAAGTCCTGGCCCAAATCTTTAGGTTGTGCTTCATCAAATGCTTCACGAATTCCTCTTGATCCAATAATGGTGTCGATCGACAACATGGGTTAGTGTCAATCAATGTTGAGATCTTAACGTCAGTCGACATTGAAGTCTTACTGTTGATCGATGCTGAAGTCGGATCACTTAAATCGGCTTTTTCTTCTCAGCTCAGCTCTCCATATCCATAGCTTCCATCTCGATCTTCATATTTGCTTTAGTATTATAGAGAAAATTGGTGATGAAGGCGTTCGTGATGTCATTCCAGGTAGTGAGAGATCCTGGTGGCAACCTTTTGAACCAACATGCTGCTTCTCCAGAAAGAGAGTATGGGAATAGTCTTAGAACTAGTAATCTTCAGAGACTCCATTGCACTTAATGGTTGACACTAAATCATCTAATGATTCAAGGTGGCTACTTGGACATTCATGAGGAAGACCATGTAAAGGATGCTGACCCGCAAGAGATATATATGCAGGATTCAGCTCAAAGACATTCCTTTGTGGTGCAGAACGATGCATCGCAGACTTTTTGGCGTAGGAATCCTCAGGCCTGTTGTAGTCTCTAAGTGCCTTTTGTCGATCAATACCAAATTCACAGTAACAGCAGTAGCATCTGGGATTTCAGTCCCATGTTCATGAATCAATTGCCATGCACTGTTGTACGCACGACCTCTTATGTCTCGTAAGATGCCATTCTTGTCAACTCTCAGTATGAGTATTCGACCTTCTCTATCTTCTCGCAATTAGTGGCGATCGATCGACGGCGAAGAGTGGGTGTCATTCGATGTCATGATTTTTGTATCGATCGACGGTGAAGTATTGGTGTCTATCGATGCTCGCTTCTGTTTGCTAGCGATCACTGCTTGGAGGGTGTCGACTGTCCTCGTAGACTTATGGATCGTGCGCGAATCAGCATGTTCATTTTTTGAAGAACCCAAAATCCTTTCCTCATTGCTTCCTGGTACTAATGTGTACCTGAAACACAAGAAAAAAATTATGTAAGTAAACTAATATAGAAAAATACCTAGACTAAATCAAACAAATTGAGTTTAATGGCGAATCCTTTCTCCCCGGCAACGACCCCAAATTTGATGTAGCTTTTATTATGCACTCTCAAATTAACCTATAAACTACTTTTTACTCTCTCAAATAAGAGGTTCAGTTGTACTACTTAGGGATCGAATTTACAGGGAGTGTGGGCACACAATAAACTATAGATGTTTAGATTACGCTAGGCAAACAATTTATTAAAGAAGTAATAATAGACAAGTAAACATGTGACTGGTTTGATAACAATAATATGAAATAGCTAGGTCTATGGATTTATCAATCAATAGATTAAAAACACAAATCAAGGATGCTAAGAGTTTTATAGAGAAAATTCTAGAACTCAAATTCAATAAGCAAGTAATCCAATTCTCGCATGCAATTACTAATCAAATACCTAAGTTCTATGTTCCAGCTCTCGCATGCAAACAAGGATCAAGCGTCGATCGATACCAATGTTTGGGTATCAATGCGACCTCAGACAATGTTTAACACACATATCGATAATGTTTAACTAGATCTTAGACCAACTCTAGTATGCCCAGAGATATCTAAACCACACAGGACTCGGGTTCCATTAATTAATTGCACTCTCGTGCCTCTCAATTGTTCTAAAATTCTAGGTTCAAGCAATCAGTTACACTCTCGTGCTATTCCACTACTCTAGATCCTAGTATTACAAGCCACCTTGGTGTAGAGATCTATAGATAACCTAGCAATCCAATGACTTATCAGTTTGACAATACGAACATGAAATCCCTAAACCTAACAAGATGATTACTCAGACATGGAAGCAATAACACAAATCATAGTCTGAATAAATAACATATATGGAAATAAAAATAAAACCAAAGGAGTTCCAATCAATCTCTGATGAAGAATTGATCTTCTCTCCAAAACTTAAGACAAAGAATAAAATAAAGCTTAGCCATTAACAATGGCTTAGAAAACTATATAAATTAGGTCTAAACTCGTGCATGGGTATTCTGGTAACTTGCCATGACATATGGGCTTTAGTCGACCATAAAAGAACCTGGGCCTGTCTTCTGGGATCACCGTCTATCGATGGTAAGGCTGTGCCGTCGATCGACACTCATTCATCCCTCGACAGCTTCCATTCGCGAGGCAGACAAACCGCTCTTCAGTAAATCGGGCATAACTTTAGATATAACCGTCCGATGGTCCTCAAACCAGTGGAATTAGAAAGCTAACTACAATATAGATCTTCTATAAAAATATAAGCTCAATCGCACCGTGGGAAAAATCTCCATCCATTGCTAAACATCTGACGCATCTGCGCAGTTCTGCATCTCTAAAAGGTCTAGAATCACCAAAGTTTTCCAGAACGTACCTAAACCTGAAATACTCTAAAACATACTCCAAACACATATAATAGACTCTAAATAGGGCTGATATCATGGAACAATAGTGGTAAATATCAGGCCCTATCATGTATCAAGGGTTATTCTGCAAACTTTTGTGTGGCCATTCTATCACCAAAGTGTGTTGTAAAGTGTATAAATATTTCAGGTGTCGAGTTCTTACACTCTTCATTGGTTCTACACTGATCATCATTCGGAGGTTCTACCGCCTATCTTCTTTGAATCGTTGCTAGCATCATACACTGGGTTTAATATACCTTTTATTGGGTCTACACGTGACCAAGAGGTTTAGGATTATCCATATCATCCTCAAGTGCATTCAGGGACAAAAAATCGACCAAGGTTGCATCAAGTGGTATTAAAGCCACTTGAGGTTTGGTATCTATTTATATTCATCTTCTCATCTTTTCACAAACACTTCTTCTCTTTCTATCTCTTGTAAGGAGACTGAGCCAGCTTGGTTACCTGGTATAAAAAAAAGAAACAAAAAAGAAAAAACAAAATGAAAAAAAAATGTGATCAAAGAGAATCTGATCAGACCGAGGAGAAATCTGATTAGACCAAGGAGAAATCCGGTCTCAAGCTTGGTAAAGTCAGTCTCCGAAAAAAAATCTTTCAATCTTTCTATGTTCTTCTTCTTTTCTTGATTTACCATTTGATTCTTTGGCGAACGGCACTTAGATTGATTTCTAGTTCCCTTGGAACTTGGAGATATTCACTAGAGAATCATTTGCGAGAGATACAAACAATTTGAGAGAAACACCTTGTGAGATCTTGTTACCTTTAACTTGTTTTAGGTGATTGCAGGAACAAGATGTTTGGATATAAAGAATAAGCAGCCAGGAGAAGAACCCACAGCATGATCGATTCAATTCATCCACCAAGGCTTTGCTGGAAAATAAGCAAATTGTTTAGAAAACAGATTACACATATGCTTTTAACAAGTTTTATTCTGTGCAGGAAAGGACACAGCCAAATAAATCACTGAATAGGATTACTAGCAGACACATATATCAGCCTAAACCATCAAGGGATGAAGCAGATCATGGTCATAGGCGTGATGATCAAAGATGTTACCACAAATCTAGAAAATTTGATGATCGGTACAAAAGAAACCAGCACTATGATGACTGTGAGAAAAGGTTGTTACTATCACATAAGGCCGTGGAGAAGATCCAAAGAAAGAGTACATCCATGTCCCTATCTCAAAGGGATGAAGCAGTGAGCCAAAGGCCAAGCTGTTCTAAGGAAAATCGGCTAGTCAAAAAGCCAAAAACAGAACAACTTTCACCACACAGCCAAGAAACCAGAGGTAGTTCCAAAACTTCTAAATTTATTTGTGCTAGTGAATCTCTTTAAGTATCAAGACAAGAAGCAGGTAACACATGACGTGCCCATGGAGCTGGACATGGTGTGTTTATTGTTCTAGCAGGGTATAAATATCCTAAACAATCAACTATCAAATTAACCCTATCTTAACACACAAATTATACTCTTGCCAATAGAGATCATGTGTAGTACTTAGGGATCAAATCCACAGAGAGCAATGACACAAAATAGATTTCTTATTTATAAAGACTAAGCTAGGTAATTATATATATTGGTAGCAAATAATCAGTTTAAGGAAGTATTCCTTATCAGGACGTGTAGATGCAATATGGAATATGATAATAATGTAAATATGGAAATATACTATTAAACTAACTAGATACAAATGTAAGTATGCTAGACCTAGGGTTTCAAGTTTAATGGATTATAAGGAATATGAAGCACATAAATGTAAATATTCTAGAACTCAAATATTAACTATTATGATCCTTTTAACTCCAACTCTCGTATGCGAGCAAAAGGAAAGACCATCGATCGACGGCTAAGGCCTGATGTCGATCGATGGTGAAATCAGAAGGAAGTGTGAACGAGATTTGATATGTTCACCAAGCTAATTAGACCAGCTCTCGTACGCGCCTAACAACCTAGTTCAATGGAGTCCTATTCTGGCAAATAGTGCATGTCCTATTTTCGAGATCCTATTTAGCTTACTATAGAATGCAAGGCATAAACACAACTCAATTGATGGATATTAACTTAACCTAGCAATCCTACATTTGGGCTAATCCATGAAGTCAATCACAAAGCAACTTTATATACCTTATCCTAGTATAGCAACCAAATCCATTATACCAACAACTTAGCGAATACTAGTCTAACTCACCCTTCTACTGATTTCATTTCTTTGCATAAAATAAAAGTGCATGCTTTACCTTGGAAATATCGATCAAAGGACATATGAATTCTTACCCCTGCAAGTATCTAAGCACATAGGTAGTCTTCTCTGATCACTTTCTTCTCTCTTCTCACTTATCTCATTCAGTGTCTCCCTTCTTTTGAGGGTATCATTTTATTTTTTAATTGACTGAGATATTTGGAAAGGCTTCCATGAATCAAGCCCTAATGGTTTTAGCCACCAGATCTTGTTCACTTCCTTTTGACCTTTATCTCTTTCTAGAATCATATGAATCAAGCTTTAATGGTTGTAGCCACTAAATCCCGTTCTACTCCTTTTTTAATCTGAAAGGGAGAGAGAGGGGAATAAGAAGCACAAATACTTTTACCTTCTAGACTTACAGAAGGAATCCGATCCAGTGTATACCAATCCCAAAGAAAGCAATTAATGTCAAGATTAGTGTTGGAAATCAGCTTTGGTTCCTTCAAACTTTCTAAGCAAGTGTGATATAGTGACATGATGATCCATTTTGGAATCTCTAGTAATCTCTGCAAACACCCTTTAAGAATGGTGCTTATACCATGGTTAGTCAATAATAAGTCTTGATAATAATCCCCTTTTTGATTCAATAATTGTATTTTTGAAAACTTATATAAGTATAAGAAAATAAAACTCAAAAACAAATAAATAGCATTAGCGAAACCTCCCACAGACTTAAATTACACTGTCCTCAGTGTAATCCACCCCGAATTGGTTAGGAAAAATTAAATCTTAAGTAAATAGTTTAGGTAAAAAAAATCAATACCTCTCTCTGATGAGGGTGTCGATTGATGGTAGGCAGGTTTGGTCGATCGATGGTCGCGATCCATTGTCGGCTGATAGTGCCTATATGGTGTCGATCGATCGTGGACTTAAGCAGTCTGTAAAAATAAATTAAAACTCGAAATAAATAATAGTATAGGTAAAATTAAATAAAAACTTATCAAATAGTGGTTGCCTCCCACTCAGCGCTTGGTTCTTAATCTCGACGTTTGAACTTTCTTACTAAGAATGGAGGTGGATCAACACTTGGAAAACAAGTGTCTACATCTTCTTTGTTCTTCTGAAACCATGTACCAACGAAGCTTCTCATTGCTTCATCTCCTCTAGCTTTCTCATTCTTTATGATCTCTTTAGCAACTTCTACTGAATGCATTCTCCTTTGTGCGATACTATGCGGGACTAAGTCTGCAGCGCCAACAAACCCACCCACTAACGTCAACTCAAGACTCCTAAATCACAACCTCGCACAGCACAAAACTCGAACCGATGCCTGAACCGCTAAACCCGCCGAAACAGGATGTCAACCCTCCTGTCCAGCCTCCAACAGCATGCTCGTCAACTACACGCGCCACCAGTATACCAACTGTTCCATCCTACATCCTACTCGCGTTGTAAGCCAAACGGAATAAACGGACAACTCTTCGTGATAATAGATCATGAACCTTATACCAAACCCCCTTCGAAAACATCATCTTAGCCGAAACATCTCTTGAGCCCTTGTAGACTCTCTTGCACAATAACACTCCATCTATAGCATACATAGCTGTTAAGTCCCCGCACAGACAACCTCACAACCTCTATGCACACTGGTTATCCATCAAGAGTAACATACTCGCTCAGCTAAATAGCCTCCAACATAAACTCAAGCCTACTCATAAAAGCGCTGCTCTTGCCACATACTCCGAACCAATATACACCCCACCATCTCTCGCCTCCGACTCGAATAACCTCACAATATCTTCATCTCTGTAACCGCGCACCCACACTACTCGATCTACTACTCTCTCCCAAATCAAATCTCAGTCTGTCACTTCAGCAATAACGACAACACGCCATCATCATGCACTCCTATCCTCAACCCCCCGTCGTGTCTATATCGAACAGACCGTGACCACTGTAAATCAATGTAAGTAGTAACAACCATCTAGCTAACTATCCGATCGTAGCACCCAAGCTAACTCGCTCGACGACCGCACGATGAGACCTGTCGAATATAACAAGCAAAAACATCACGACCATCGAATTAAAGTCGCAAATGTATTGGCGAAGTGCAATCAGGCAAATCATTATAGATCGGCACATATCTTCACTCAGTAATCTACGCTGACCCACACGATCATCCATATGTACATGCCTGACACTGTCCAACGAGATGCGCATAGATACCACAATAAATATTTCATGAAAAGGCAATAGCCAAGACAGAGTATAACACGCCTCACATCCCTCAATGCACCCTAATACGTCTAAATAGAATTATATACCAAACAGATACATCCGTGCACGTTACTCTGTGATCTCCTGACAAAATTCCAAAACTAAGCCCAACTACATCATAAGATAAACCAACATCGTCAATCTTACTCGCTCAAACTTCTTGTCTGGCCTCTGCACACAAACTTATAAAAATATAAGACATTTTTAATAACCTACACCTGGGGATTTTTTTTTTGTCGTTTGGGATTTTTTTTTTGGGCGCCAGCAAAGAAGACGTGCCATACCAGACAAACCTCGCACATCTCTGGTACTCTCACCGTTATGAGCAATTCATACCCCAGACCTGCTACCCACTCTAGTGCCCTACCAGCGTCCACCAAAACTCAATCAGCTTAAACCCTCCTCTCATGTACTTTGTAGGCCACCCAGAACACCTAGGCCATCTACGCACTGAATATCTGTCGATGATCTCTGTCTAGGTGCACCGGCATCCCTCGTAAGCTACATCACACGGCATAGCCCCTCTGGCCAATACGAGTTCCCCAGCATCACACAATGGACAACATCCAAATATCATGATCACATCCTCAGATCGACTGGCACGACTCCCCACTACTACTCCAAGCCTCACCTCTAGTCCATACCCCCACCCCAACAAACCACACCCCCCAACTATACCACCCCGTGCACACATCCACACCAACTTGAAGCACACTCCTCCCCAACACTGATACGAACACCCTCCTACCCCATCTCCTCCGCGCTTACCTCGCCGCTGAAATCTACGTACTCCCCCACCGGCACTCATGAGCCAAATCCATCAGATAAAACTCGACCTCCAGCCTGGCCCTCACGTTCACACCATCGTACCATCAGATCCCGCTACTCTACGGTTGAGGCCCACATGTCTAGGCCTCATCTCTCT
>CAJHQP010006961.1:0-34983 GCA_905132765.1 Moricandia arvensis | reverse complement strand
ACATTAACAGATTTTTAACATTTTTTGTTTTATAGTCTAGTCAACACCCTAGCGGATTACTAAGATAATATGGTCACTTAAGCATGTAAGTTAGTCATTGTTACTCATCCTTACCTTTGATCCTGTTTGCTATCTCCATGCGCCCTCGCTCGTCTAGCTCGATCAGATTTTTAACTGAATCTTTTTGTTTCTTAGTCATTCAACAAACCACCACATGACCAAGTAATAAAGAGAGATAGCTTAGTCCTTATATCCCATCCAATACAAAAGATTGTGTTAGCAATGCGCAACGCACTACAACCAGATTCATATCCATCATGATCATTCAGAACTATAACTCGGCTCAATAGCCCTCAGATCAGAATATGGCTCATTCTAATCCATAGCAGATATACTAAACTCTATGAATTTGTCAATGGACTATCAGTTTGACGTGACTCAGATTAGTCTTTTTGCCTTCCGACTAACTCAGATCAGTCTCTTTGCTTCCAATCATGTGCATTCGAACTATACGTCTTATAGCCAAAATTGAACACCAGTCGTCCATACATTCATCGATGGACACTTAGTCAGTCTCCTCGATCTCAAAACAAGCTGATATCTCTTGTCGTGATTCTAGTCGATCATTTAAATACAATGTGTCTCTACACCTGAACAGAATGTTGTGACTCCATTGTCTCTCATTCATATCACAATCGTTCGGCATGCATACCATTCACTTGTGAATGTTCTCAGGCTTCATAATCATCGGACTGGACCATTTACGATCTGATTCTCTATAGCCGAGCAATCACCCATCAGATCACTTCTCTTAGTACATGACACCAATTTGAATAGATGACGATGAAACCTTATTCTCTTGATCTCCACTCGATCCTTGCGCCCGTAACCGCAACACTCCACTCGTTTCCCTTAATTTATTGTTCATCCCATAATAGACCCAGAAACGGCTCACACTTAATCAAATAAGGTTGTTAGACACTTACATAATTTAAGTCGAGCAAACTCCATCGAGATCCGCACACATCACCTGTCTAATGGACATACAATTTGATAATTGTCTCTACGCCATGCGCTCAGTTCCTGCGGTTGTAACTGCCTCTCGATCAGTCGAGTTTTGTATAGAAAACCATCTCAACTCTCTCAGTTCCTCGGTTGTAATTTCCTATCGACCCAGTCAAGTTATGTATAGCAAGAGAACAGATGACACCAATTTGAATAGATGACGATGCAACCTTATTCTCTTGATCTCCACTCGATCTCCACTTGATATCCACCCAACAAGTTCACACATTGTTGCCCATTCCGAACATCACAGGCCGTACCATGGTACAATTAGATCACATCCACTCTATGATCTTTAGCCCTAACCGCCAAAGACTTGGATCTTCATCGTGATCCATCGCTGCATTCGCATCACGCCCGAACATGAATCATACTACACCATAGCAACCATCGCTCGCCTCCCGGATAGTCAGATAAGGACCTTATATGTCCTTCTCAGTGATATCACTCTCTTTCCATCGGATTCTTTATTTTTTCTCACGATTTATCTATTTGTTCTATTTTGTGTCAAACACTCGTGTAAGAAAGGAGTAACTGATCTCCTTTCCCAAGAGATTCTTTCAAGAGGCAGTTCAGGGTGGTTTTCCCTTTTTCCTTTACTTTCCTGCGCATATGAAAATCAATAACCGACCTACAGCAGTTACTAGTTAACTACCAATCAGTAACTGACCTGCCTCGGCTTAACTGCTCAATCCAGTAATTGCTTACCGGCAGTTCCATAATCTAATAATTGTCTCAACCCCAACTGCCCTAATGACTGTTCCAAATAATGCTTGATAATTTCCCCAGTAACCTATCTGTTCCAAACCGTTCATCAACTGCTCTTGAAACCGCTTTGTAGTTGCTCTGGATAACTACTTTTGTTAATTCATCCTTCTTTGATAACTTCACTCTAGTAATTGTTTTTGTAATTGTTTATTGTAACTGCCAGATAATTGTTCCCGCTTGTTTCCTTCTGCAATCAGTATACGTTTAGCTCAGTAACCGTTTCCACCAAAACGTATATCAGTCAGTCCACACACTGAACTAACTGATCCGGACTACAAGCCTAACTGACTTTTCTGAACCGACGCCAACACTGTCCAATCATGACAAGTTCATCTGAATAGTCTAGCCCAGGCTCTTCCTTGGACTGATCCAACTCAGTTTGCGGAACGTAGGTGTTACAACTAGCTCCCACTTGGAATGAATTCTTCCTCGAATTTAATGGTCAATAGAACCTTGTTTTATCTCTTAAGATCATTTTCTGTCTTTTGGCAATCGCATGCTTTAAACCAGTTCTCAAACTTTCGGTCATTCGGCCATTGCCGTTTTCCAGAATTCCTCGATATTGAATTCAGAACACTTGATCGCAATAACACAAGGATTCGGTCTCAGCTGAAGATTTCCTTAATCCGGTCTCTTTACCACTTATTCAGTCTCACAGAATATGTCCAGTTTAACAATTCGCTTAGTTGAGTAATTCTTACATGTGACTCCCAACAATGTTGTTTTGATTTACCTCAATCCTCGAAATCTTAACTCACAATCTTAGTTGAGTTATCCAGCTTCACTTCTTTAAATGATTGTAGTCACTCATTGATCCAATCTTTGTCCTCCCCGGACTCAATCCAAACCAGTCTTAGTTCATACTTGACTTGATTGTTTTATTTGCATAATCTGATATATCCTTAACATGGACGAACTCTGAATGCTAGGATACATGGTTCTTACAGATTTTTCAAAGATCCTCACTGATCCTTATTTACGCTTCTAGATCACTCTTGATCCTTTCAAAGTTTCGTTTGGATCATTCTTGATCCTTTGAAAAGTTTCCTTTTAGACTCTTAGTCCTCGTCTGTTTAAAAATCGTAATGGCAAATTCATCTAGTTCTCATTGACCCAATCATAGTTATGTCTTGGAAGCTCTATGGTTTCAACATACATCAGAACGGACATAACATACATACATCATAGTGTACATAAAAAAAATTTAGTTTAGGGAATTTAAATATTTGTTTTAGTTTAGGCCATCCAAAAATCTTTGACCGACCCTATGTTTACCATTGGCTGTTGGCTTCGTTTAAGTTTAATATTAATCAAATAAATGACAAAAACAAATCTTTATAAATAAATGAGTCTCTCCACAGCCCTCCACATCATCTTTTAATATGGGGAAAATTTTGCCACATGGTATCTTCTAAATAGTCATCTTACATTAATTGGGCCCTTCACTTTCTTCAGCCATGCTCAGACAAAGGGAAGAAACCACTGCGCCTCTTGGTTTTCATAAGACCTTACTCTCAATCCGCCTAACGCTTCAAAAACTCATTCTACCCTTTCATTTATAGTTTCTCTTGCTGGTTTACTATAACTGCAACACTAATGTTCCCTTTCTCTTTCTCTCTGCTCCTTCTTGGGATCTGCAACAGTTTTTTGAGGTCTCTTGCGTTTCTCATCAACAAACATGAAATCATATGTTTCTAGAACTGAATCAAAGATCAAGAACCCCTTCGCAATGCTCTGATCTCTCTGTGATGATGAGTCCTCGAATCAAATACAAATCAATGATGACATATAAATTATCGAAGGTTTGGTCTAGCAGGTAATTCAAACTTCTAGGTTTTTGTTTCATTTGCTCTTCAGAATCTTGGTGGGTTTTATGATTCCTAGCTCACTGCCTAGAGAATATTTATTGGTGCTTCGGTTGGCCGTATTCAATTTATTGACCGGTTTAGTCTGGCCATCAATCCGGCCTAAGTTCATAACACCATGTACAACATGAAGGTGTGGGTTGCCAAGTTTTAGAGCCCAATCTTTCCGCATCAATAGTCTCCGAGTTATACTTAGGAAAAGATATAATCATTGAATCTGACATTTAATAAGTGTTCTCAAGGCTTGGAAATCTCTTAAGGCATCAACATGTTGCAAGTCTGGTTATGGTTATGGTCTACAAAAGGATGGTTGCTAGATCTCGAGAAGATAACAAAGAAGTCGTAGTAAAAACTGATAAGTTGATCAAGGAACATATTACCAAGGTGTGATGAAATCTAAAGCACGTAAATAGTACCAATATCCATTTTATATTTTGCTAAAGATATACATTTACCTAACAAGAGCAAAAGATGGTTGTTTTGTCGTGGAGTTACTTGGAAAGTCTTTCTCTTTAACCTGGGATATCATAGTTACAATTTCTACGTGCAAATACACAGGTTTGTTGAGGATTGAGTGTTATAATTCATATGTTGTGGAATTATGACACTTTGTAAATTGTGTGAAAAGATATATTAGTTTCTCTTTGCTAGGTGGTGATTTTTCAGCCACATGGTGATAAATGAATCACGTTATTGGTGGAAAAAACGATTAGATGCTTCAAGTCTACAGACCAGGTTAAGAAATTATTCAATAATAGGAAAAGTAAAAGAGTTGCTCGCTCATTATGTCTAGGCATACATTTCTTTAATTGAGAGAAGCTAAATGCAACACTGGAGAAGTGTTTTGTTGTTTCAGCTTATATTCCCAAGAAACAGATCGCAGAAAGTAACAAGGTCCGTAAAGCGGAGAAAATTAATCACAAGCATCGATCAGTTCAAAGAACTTATCATTGTGTGATAATGTGGTTACACAAAGTGGAAGTGTAAAAATAACTTCAAGAAGTCATCAACTAAACACTTATACATCATCATAGCATATTTTCAAGATAAATCAGTAATCTTCTTCACATGATAAACTTCAAAGTGTTGTCTTAGTGTAGAGAGGTTTTTCATTTGTGGCTGCCATTCTGTGACATCGTACAAGAGACTAACAAATCAGTGGACATCACGCTGAGTGATGTCTCTAGACTGGTTTATGCCATATCTGGTTTGTGAGATGCAAGAATTGGTGTATCCAATGTATGTGATACTGGGAGGATTATCTGATACAGAACAAGCTAATAGGAGGAGAAAAATGGCTTCTCATAGAGGTTTGTGTTATTTTCACGTTTGAGTTTCGCCTATGTTTGAACCGAGTTTGCTTAACAAAGACAAAATTCGTTGGTGGGTTTATTACAAATTCCTTGGTGGGTTTATCAGGCCAGGTGGTGTCCGAAAACGATCCCCTTCTCGTTCCACTTCACCTTCTTTTTCATACTCTTGGCTGGATACCCTATCTTGGTTCGTCTTAATGGGTCTTCTTTCGTCAGGCCAAATATGAAATGCGCCTTCGGGCCGAATATCCTTGGTT
This sequence comes from Moricandia arvensis, assembly GCA_905132765.1. Taxonomy (NCBI): domain Eukaryota; kingdom Viridiplantae; phylum Streptophyta; class Magnoliopsida; order Brassicales; family Brassicaceae; genus Moricandia; species Moricandia arvensis. The sequence goes on along the minus strand of CAJHQP010006961.1, from coordinate 29,715 downwards.
ATTCCAGTCAATTGACCGCAAGTCGTCTTTGTCGGCTAAAAGTAGTTTGTAGCTGAGACAAGTGCTTTTTAGCCGCGAGCTGAACCTAGCGATCCAGATCTGATGGGCCAGGCTGGCTATTTCGCGGGCATGTAGAGGATGTGATCCACCTCCTACAATAAGTCCCCCCAGTTCGCTGGTGATTGGCGCGGTTAATCCTAGCGAGTTTTTCAGACATGGTCGAGAATAGGCAACCTGGCGCATGAAAGGGGATCGTCACCCATTCAATTTTCTTTTTGTTGCATTTTTGTTATTCCCCAAATAGTTGGTAATTTTGTCGTTCGACAGCCGACACAACGTAATTTCTCCGGGTTAGAGTTGTGTTAAGGGTATTTAGTCGATCACTTCCTTGCCCCCAGGAACAATTTTTCCGGAGCGTTAAATTGTTTTGGCTCAGGATTGTATCGCCTATTTGTAATTTATATCGATCTGGGGACGTTAAAAACATGAGAAGAACTGGCTGTTCGACGTAGCTTTGCATCAAGTCGCGCTTCTGGAGGCGAGCGGTCGCGGGTAAGATGAGCATTTAGGGATATCTTCAAAGCCCATTTGAGCCGGGTGGTCAAAAGTTCGCAAGATTGAAGGGCTTTTAGGGCCATTTAGGTCTCGCTAGACCTAATCATGGCACTTTTGGGGGACACACTTCTTTTATCTTATAAATAGGCAGCCCTCTCCCATTTTCCTCAGTCTTCTCTGTGCGAAGGTACTTCTCTCTCCTCTCTACTTCTCTCTCTAGATTTTGTTGTAAGATATATCGTTCCAGCGGTAATTATGTCGTCAAAGGAGGAAGATATCTCGGAGGGAGAAGGGTAAGGCATTTTCCAATACTTCGAGGCCCGCCAAGAGCGCAACAACGAACGAGGAGGTTCTCGACGAGTTCAGTCTACTTCATCGGGACACGATGATGGACACATCGAGCCTTGATTTTTCGCAGTAGATTCTTCTCGACGACGTGGAGCGATTGTTCAGGGGCGAAGATGACGGAAATGCTTCTATGTATTCCCCCAAAGATATAGGGGATTCACCGCCTCGCCCTGATTTTTCTCCAACATGTTACTACCCTGGGCGGATTTTCCGGCGAACTTCCAGCAACCCCCCCACCCCGAATCGCTGTGCCCAGCGAACATGAGTGGAGAGTCTTGGAGAAATGTGAAAGGGACTCGTTCGACTCTGGGGAGCGTTAAGAACATGCTGAGGAAGTGTCGGGCTGTGGGGGTCACTTTTCTTATCCCGACTGAAGATGAGAGTCCTTGGTCGCCACCAAAAGGATACCAGTGCGTGTACGAGTCGTATTTCCAGGAGGCTACCAAAATCTGGTTTCCTATTCCCCGGCTGATTACGTCGTAATTTTTTTGTCGGGTTGTGGCGATCAGTCAGTTCCTGAATGGTTTGTTCCGTATCGCTGTTGCGCTGATGGTAATGGCGGATGAAATCGACAAATGCCTGAATGTGCGGCCTTTTAAAGAGTTGTTCTTCATAAAGCCTATTCCGGAAGGTTTGTACTCGCTGAAGATGAGGCCAAACTATAATATAATTACGGGGCATTCGAACAAGACGCTTAACTGGCAGCACTGCTACTTCTATATTAAGTCGGATAAGCATGCGTTTGAGGAACCCCCGACTGACGAATTCAGGGTCCTTTGGAATTGGCGTATCGGTACATTGTTTTTTATTTATTTGGTTGTCTGTTTTCGTTGTGTCATCTTAATCATTTTTTTTGTAGTGCAGTTAATCATCCGATCACCATCGATTTCCCAGGAGGTTTCTTTGATACTGCTCGAGCGTTAGTTGCACTGAGCCATCAACGTAGGTCGGACATAAGCGAGAATAAGATTCATCGCGCCCTAGACCGTATTTAAAAGGGTAAATATTTCTCAAGTTCTAGTTTCTCGCTCATCTACGGGTTACCTAATCATCTTGTGCAAGTGACTGCGTTTCCAATCTTCCGGCTAGAATCGCCCCCGCAAGAAGAGAATATCACTATTTTTGAAAGGAGAACAAAAACAAGTTAAGAGTGGCAAGGAGATGAAAGAGTTATCGGGTCTTAGTGATTTAGTCGAGGGTCAGTTAGGGTCGTCTTCCTCTGACCTGATGTTTCTTCTCGATGGTATGGGTTTGGATGGGTTAAGCCCCAACAATTTCTCAGACATGGCCGGTCCCAAAACCCACGGGCTTGGGAACTCAGTGGTCTTAATGCGGAGGCCCACACTTCCAAGAGATGTGAGAAGAGAACGCACGAGGATTTGGCTGTCGCAAGAGGTCAAGGAGGTGCGTCTGAGGCTGGGGAGAGGATCCAGTCGGAGGAGCACCCTAAGAAGAGGAAGAAGAAGAAGAAGTTGGTCGAGAAAATTCCTGAGAGTGCCATCGAGGAGATGATTGCCTTAGTGGCGGATAACCTGACATTACCCGCAGAGGGTCGCGAACCGTCGGCTCAAGAGCTAGAGAGAGAGAGAGGCTGATTCTCCTGACGCTCAACTAATACTAAGGAAGAAGAAGAAGAAGAAGGCCCCGGAGTCTGGCTTGGAGATCCCGAGGGTGGATCAGAAGGGAGACCGCGGTACAAACACGGATGGCAGGGACATGGTTCGAGAAGGTGTAACGAGCTTGGAGGGGATGCTCATTTTCCGACCATGTCCACATCTCTTGCGAGGCGGACACCCCGTTGATATATAATGACGGTAAATGCATTGAACTAGTTCGTCAAATAAGGGGTGGGCCGAGCGATCTTCCGGCCGTTGACGACCTAATGTTCACAGACGCCTATATCGACGCTGCCCGTTCGAAGTTGATGGTGAGTGTTCCCAGCTCCTTCGTCCTTATTTTCTCTGTGTCCGTAATTCCTAACTCCCTGATTTTACCATGTAGATCGACAGAACCATGAACTTCCTTATTGAGAAGTACGACTCCACTCTCATAAGACATTTGACTAGCTGGGGAAGGCAGAGAAGAAAGCTGAGTCAAGGGGCAAGCGCATTTTCAAAATAAAGGAGGAGCTGGAAGCTTTGTCTCGGTAAAGGGACCATTCCAACAGCCAGAGGAATGCCCAGAAAAAGAAAGTCGACGGACTGGAGGCTGAGTTGGCAGCCGTTAAGGCTGTGTGGAGAATCTTAACCGAGAAAATGCTAGCTTGGTGCAGAGAAATTCGACACTACCGAAAGGCATGCCGTGGAGGTTGCTCGACTCAGGGACTCTAGGGCTTTAGAAGTGACTCAGGAGCGGATCAGGGTGCAAAATGCGATGATTGCTAAGGCTAATTGTCGGTTAAACAATATCCGTGAGCGGGAGTCTCACTATGACGCCTTTGACACCGCACAATGTCTTTACAGCCAAGCATTTGGGATGAGGAAATGTCTTTAGGAGCTTAAAGGAAAGGGGAAAGAAATCTCGCAAGAGACGATCGATTTCTTCGCCGGTGAGGAGAAGAGGTACGAGTTGGAGGCTACTCGTCCATAAATCAGGCCACTCTCGGAGTTCGACATCGTCTGCTGTTTAGGTTCTTATTTTCTTTCGTTGTTATCTCAGTCCACATGACTTGTTGTATGTTTTGAACCGCTTTCCCTTTTTAGTTGGAATTTTTATCTTGACTTCATATTCCTTGGTAGATCATGCCATCAAAATGCATTTTTCACCCAAAGGGTAGATGTTTTGACAAATCATTTAAACTTACCCGAAGTAACTCGTTCAGTTGGTTGCTGACGTGATTTATCGAATTAAATAATTGTCGGGCCAATTTTCCGTAAGCCGTAGTTAAGGCTTAGAAATTGAAAACTCTAAGTATTTTCCTAAGTAATTCGTTTAGCCGTTTGACGACAAGAATTGTCTGGCCGTCGTTCCGGTAAGTCGCAGTTAGGACTTAGAACTTGCGACCTCTAGTTTTTGTCCGAAGTAATTCGTTTAGCCATTAATCGACAAGAATTATTGTCATTCCTTTAAACTGTCGGGTCGTCGCCACACTCGTCTCTGACGAGGACACTGCTAACCGCGGTAGGAGAGACGACTATGTATAATGAGAGTATATCGCTGTTTTGCGGTTTGGATAGAACCGGTGGTGAGGTGAGGTATTGCTTAAATTGGGTGAATGCTTCTTCGCATTTTTTTTCCCAGAAAAACTTTTAGTTTCCTCGTAGTATGTCGTAGAAGGAAAGGCATTTATCTGTTGATCGGGATATAAATTGATTAAGTGTTGCAATTCTACCGGTCAATCATTGAACTTCCTTATTATTCTTTAGGCTGGGAAGATCGAGTATCGTGGAGATCTGTTTAGGGTTAGCATCGATCCCTCTCTGCGTGACGATATAGCCGAGGAACTCACCCGACATGACGCCAAAGGTGCATTTAGATGGATTTAGCTTCATGTTGTAATCGTTGAGCATTTGGAAACAACCTTTCAGATGGTCAAGATGGTATGTCGCGTGGAGCGATTTCACCACCATATCATCGATGTAAACGTCCAAAGAGGTTCTTAGCTTCTTGGTGAACATTCACTTGACGAGTCGCTGGTAGGTCGCACCTGCATTTTTCAGGCTGAAGGGAATAACCTTGTAACATAATGTCCCTCGGTCAGTTATAAAAGCTGTCTTCTCTCGATCGTCAGGGTGCATCATGATCTGGTTGTACCCCGAGAAAGCGTCCATGAAAGTAAGGAGCTCGTTTTCAGCTGTTGATTTGACTAGCCTAACGATATGAGGGAGAATATAAATATCCTTCAAACATGCCTTGTTTAGATCGGTGAAATTAACGCAGATGTGCCACTTCTCGTTCTTTTATTTGACCACCACTGGGTATGCTAGCCATTTTGGGTAACAGACCTCCGTGATTGATCTAGGTTCAAGTAGCCGCTCAATCTCTACGTTTACTGCTTTTGATCTTTTTGTACCGAGTTTCTGTCGTTTTTATCCTGATGGGCTTGAATGTGGAGTCCACGTTTAGTTCGTGCGTGATAATGGACGGATCGATTCCGCGCATGTATGATGTCGTCCAGGCGAACGTCGATGTGTTTTGTCTGAGGAAGGCGATGATCTTTCCTTGTAGTTCGTCAGGCAAATACACACCAACCCTGTTAACTTTGCTTGGATCGACGTTATTGACGGACACCTCCAGAATTTTTTTCTTTATGTGGGTAAGATTTGTTGATTGGGGCCCATTTTTCGATTGGTTTGGAGACCGAGTTGACGTGAGACATCGACTGTTGTAGCTTGACGGTAGTGATTAAGAGGTCTATTGAGGCTTGCTGATCTCCTTGCAGCGTTTGTATTTGTTCATCTATTCCCGGGAACTTAACGCACTGGTGATAGGTAGACGAGAATGCCTTCATCGAATGTATCCACGAGGTTCAGAGAATAACATTATACGGAGCTTTTGTGCTTATAACAGAGAACTTGACTGTGCGGGTGATTCCACATGTGTACATGGGAAGACGGATTGTCCTTAGCATTATATCGGAAGACCCATTGAATCTAGTGAGGGATCCCCATTTTGTCAAGGGTATCGCGGAAGATTAGATCGACCGAGTTTCCGGTGTCGATCAGTACCTTAGTGACGTCGCATCTACTGATCCCAAGTTCCACTAGGAGAGGGTCGTTATGGGGCATGTGAACACCAATGGCATCCTCGGCCGAGAACGTGATCTGCAGATCGTCCTCAGGCCTGATAGGCCATTTCAGTGAAGTTGTTGCCCTTCGGCGATAATCTTTAACCGATTGAACCAAGTCCCCGCAAGAGGGGGGGGGGGGGGGAGCCGCCCATGATTACAATTAGCTGCAGTCGACGGTGGTCTTGTTTAGCTTGTATATGCATCCACAAATCATTGGGTAGACTAGAGGAGTGCAGCCTCTTGATGGATTTCGAAATTTCAAGTTTGTTACGTAGGTCAAATTTTTTACGTCGGGTTAAGCTGATCCACAAGTCGTATGTGCTAGCGTTAAGTTTATCGCGTAGATAGACGACACAAGGATTTATTAGCCGTTTAGGAGAAGGGGGAGCTTCGACTGAAAGTTGCTTGGCTTTTGATGCATTAAGAGTCGTCCGAAGGTTGGTCTCATCGTTGGAACAACTAACGGAAGCAGTAGAATTGTGCTTTAGTCGGAGGAGTTCATCGTCGGTATGATAGATGGTCTCTGGTTGTCGCATTAGCTGTGTTTGCAGGTTGATAGGTTGAGCTGACATGTCATCGTCTGATGAATCTTCGGGTGGAGACAAAATTACTTCGACACGCCTACGGTTCCTCGGATGTTGTTAGTCGGCTGAGGTATCTTTTTTCTCGTTCTGGTGGTGCGGTTGCCTCTCCTTTATCGCGAGATCCACCTTGCGAGGCTCTTCCAAGGGGTTTTGGGCCTTTTTCTCCATGTTTTTACTCCAACTTTTGATGTTCTTAGGTCATTTTTTGGAGGTTTGATCTTTTTGTTGCCACTATTAAAGGATGCGAGCATCCTTCGTGTAATTGCTTGCATTCTTTTGTGTTGTGGCCTTTGATTTTATGATATTCGCAATATTTGGTCAGGTCGACTGAGCTTGAAGGAACGGGGGAAGTCTGGGATTTGTACTCGGGGTCTCTTTCCCAGTGGTTCCATCCTTTCTCTCGGACGACGACCGTAGAAGCAGGTAGATCATGTTCATCCATGACGTAGACGAAATCCTTCTTGCGATCTCCTCGCTCGGCGGGAGCGTGTTGGTGTGGTTCTTTTCGCATGTCGGTTGTTTTTGTCGGGGCCTGCTTCGATGCATGATGCTTGTTGAGGATCGCTTGGGTGTCCTCCGTCATACGGATGAAGTTATTGGACCAGGCGATAACGTTTTGAAGGGAGGATGTTGGATGTTGATATAGATCGTCACGAAACTTCGAGTGAACCCACAGTGCGTTCATCAAGGCATTGATTGCGATGTTATTGGGAATGTTAAAGGTTGAGACGACGACCTTGAACTTTTCCCTAAAATCGCGGAGACTTTAATTTGGGGACTGGGACATTTGCCACAAGTCAGATTTCGGTGGCTCCTTGCCATGTGAACATTATGTAATGTTTCAGGAAAGCTGCCGACAGGTCGTGGAAGCTGTCGACAGAGTTTTCTCTGAGGCGCGAAAACCAGGTTAGTGCCGGCCCGGTGAGACTTTCAATGAATAGTTGACAGAAACCAGCCTCTCTTTCGTCGTCGGAAAAATTGACCCTTCCCATCATTATATTGAAAGCAGTCATGTGGTCTGTAGGGTCGGATTCGTCATAGTAAGAAGGTAGACAGAACTTTTCCGTGGAACAGAGTCGTACATCGCTGATGCGGCGGGAAATGGTGTTTTAGAAGTCGTGGCCAGGACCCGGTCGATCTGTAGAGCGGAGATCGTAACATGATGAATCTTGGAGCTGATCTCAGAGAGGGAGAGTTTAAGAGCCGCGATTTCTCCGATAGTTGTCGGGCCTGACCCTCCCTAGTTCTGAGCTTCGCCGGCAAGTAAGGGGTCTGGGGCATCGCCGTATGTTCCTCGTTTCCTATTATTGGATTCGTGTAGAATAGCTGGCGACGTATCGTTGTAGGGTTGCTAGCCGTGCCGGTGGGGAGGGTGAGATCGGCTACTATGGCGGCCAGTTGCGCATTGGTCACTTTTTGGATCTCTTCCTACTATGCGAGACGCGCCATAACGGTGTCCATGAACTCCGTTGGATCTTGTGGCGCGGCGTCCGAAGTGGGCTCCGGTTCATTCCCGGAAGTGGAGCTTGTATGAGTCATCTAGATCGTTTATGCTTTATGTATGCCCCACGGTGGGCGTCAACTGATTGAACTGAGTTTGCTTAACAGAGACAAAACTCTTCGGTGGGTTTATCACAAAGCTTTTTTTTAGATCAGGAATATGTTTTTCAATACTAAAAGAGGGAATACACGGTAAATGAAGTAGTCGGTGCTTGGAGAGCTTGCCGAGAGAATGTAAATCGACAGAATGTGAAAGAGAAATAAAGTAGCCGTCATGTCTGGTGTGTCCGAAAAGGATCCCCTTCTCATTCCACTTCACCTTCTTCTTTATACTCTCGGCTGGATACCCTAGCTCGGTTTGTTTTAATGGGCCTTCTTTCGTCGGGCTGAATAGGAAGGCCGATGAAATGCGCTTTCGGGCCGAATATCCTTGGTTATTCGAGTTAGTTGACTGCAAGTCGTCTTTTTGGCTAAAAATAGTGTGTAGCTGAGCCCAGTTCTTTTTAGCCGCTAGCCGAACCTAGTATCCAGATTTGATGGGGCAGGTTAGCTATTTCACAGGCCTGTAGAGGATGTGATCCACCTCCTACAGACTAGAAGTAGATTTGATTTATACTAGCATCGTGCTCGCATAATATTTGACTCACAATTTTAGAAAAGCTTGTGATGTGTGATTATTATGATTTAAACTTATCGAATAAAGGAAGAGAGTCTCATCATACCTTATTATTGGCACATATGTTTTTATCTCGATAGGTTTGCAAGTAGTTCATAGGGATTTCACAGATGTGTTTGCACGTTACTCTATTTTGGCAATATCTATTTGGGTCACTTGACCAAATGTCTTCTCTTTTTGTTTGAAGGAACTTGAGGAAAGTCAGAGAAGCCTAAGCTTTTGAAGCTAATTTATGGGGCATAACAAAATATACTTGCAAAAGACTAGGAGGAGAGGAGTTCACAAAAGTTTTTTTTGCAGCAAAAGAGAGGAAAGGAGCTAGGGGGTTCACCTCATTACGTTTGATAGGAACTCTGCGAGCTCCACAAAAAAGACCCCAAAATAGAAAACATTGTTAAAAAGGAACGTAGGTTTTTACCAAAAACAAAAGTTTTAAAGTAAAATGAGCTAGCTCTTTCAGTATATCCATTACATTATTTAAAATATATTTTTTGGGCTAGTTTTAACATGATTAGTGCGTATGGAAGGACGAAATGATGAGTGATATGGCTGCTTATGCTTTCCTTCGGTTTGGATGAAGAAAGCAGGTTTGGAACTTACTTCACTTTTATACACAGCTCTTATTCATGCTTACTCTATTAGCGTGTTGAAGCCAAGATGAAAGGTAAGAGACGAGTTCTGAAAGTACAAGATGAACGAACATCATATAAAAAGACGAGAATCTTACTATTTTTTCAATTCTCTGATCTCCACTATAAACCATTATTGAATGATGCACATGTGTAAGTGCATGTAGATATGACCAAATAGAAAATATATGATTAATAGTATACACAATTGTATTGAAAAAGGCAGAGTGAAGAAAGAAGTGATATTTGATTAACTTCTCAACTGCTCTTTTGCTCTTTTGCTAATTACAGCTTAAAGAAGCATTGGCTTCACGTGAGATCTTACATTTTATGTGTGCATGACCAAGAATTTGGATAGTACATGCATATTACTAATCATGAATGTTGACAAAAAAAAAAAAAAAACTAATCATGAATAGCAAACTTTCTTCTTATGTTTGATTTCATTATGGGAACTGTTTGTTTCATCATTTGTCATCTACATCTAGATAATCTATTTACATGATTCATCCAAATTATTTATCCATATATTATTAGGACTGTTTGTTTATTCATATAGATGGATCATTTAGATAAATCATCTAAATGTACTTATGTTTGTTTTTTTATCTCTATCTCCATCTAAATAAATTTAGTACACAAATTACTAATATATCCTTATTTAGATTTAGTCATTTTTATTTTTGTTTCACTACATTAATTTTTAGTAACTATATAAATATAATTATTTTAAAATATGGTTTTGACGAAAAATATCATTTTGTGATTTAACGGAAAATATATATTCACGATTTTGGTGGAAAAACATGTTTTGCAACTTTGGCGGAAACACGCGTTTTTGCGATATTGATAATTTTGGCAAGAAAACTAATTTTACGGTTTTGGTCTTCTTATTTCTACATGTTCTCCTTAGTGATGTTTACTTTATACTTGGTTTCTACGGTAAGATCACGCGACGTTGAAGCTCTACTGAGTCTAAGATAATTTATTGATCCGTCCAACTGGATTCCATGGCAAGGAACATATCTCTGAAACTGCCAACTGGGAAGGTGTTACAGAATGATTGATTGAGAATTTTAACATCACTGGCTTATTGGATAAAAGCCAAGAAAATCTCAAGAGAATGAATTGCTGAGTTTGCACTTTCGCATTTTTACTTGGCAAATCTGATTTGTCTATTCTCTATATTTAAGACTTATTCAATCATATGATGAGGGTGTATATCAATGAAGAAATAATTCTTCATTGTTGAAATTGAAGCAGAACGCTTTTGACTAATTAATATTATAGTGATATTGAAAAACTTTTGTCAATTAACATATCTTTCATGTAATTTCAATAAAATACAATAACTCACATTTCCATATGAATTCCTACTGTCACAAGATAAAATAACTAAAATGAAGCATAGTTCAAATCAAAAGATCGTATTTACGTTTGACAACAGGATTAGATGAAATATAAAAATATACTAAAATTAAAAAAAAAACAAAACACAACCAAATATTAAAGAACAATAAATTAGCAATTAATTATTAAAGTTAGAGGAAATAAACTAAAATCATTATAAGTTAATTTATATCATTTCGGTAACTAAAAGAACAAATTTCCAAAATTCAGCTATAACACTTTGAAATCAATCATAATTAAAAGAATAAAAAAACTTACATGGTAAAACTAATCATTTTTTTTTGTCTAACATTTTTCATTAGAAATGTTCAGTGGATAGTTACAAATATTGTCTTACAAAGAAGGCTTAGTAAGAGGTACATTTAAATGGAAATAAGGTCCATGGTAAAAGAAAAACGATGATGATTTGTATTTTTCACGTGCTAATATCTCGTCACTTGCAAAGACATGTGTCCTTCATGCGCGAAATAATTTATACCATCGAAGAATTCAATCGTTTTTATGCCTCCATCGCCTCTCTGCATAGCAATATGGAACAGCTTCACAACATCTCCTTAGTCACCCTTCTGTCACATGATCTATCTTCTTCCTCTAGCGGTGAAGAACGTGCCGTCGTCTCCGGCAAGCTCGACCAGATATCTTGAATCCATCCTACTTAGGACTAACGGTAGAGCGAACAGGAAGTTATCCTCATAACACTTAGGAGATTCGTCGATTGACAAAGGATAAATTGAGGATAAGATGAATCTCAGAGAACTGCGATCACATTCGATGAATAAAATCGGAACTTATTGATTCAAACCAAATCGGAGATTGATCAAAGACATGAAGAAAATCTTCGACCTTTGTTTGAAAACACATCAAAATCATTTAAAACGAAGAAACATCCTGGGAAAGAAAATCGACAATAAATTCGACATATTACAAAAAAAAAACAAAGGAAATCAAATAATTTCCCTCTCAAGGAATTGTGATAGGTAAGAGGAATTTTTTAAATCTATTTAAATAAGAGAGAGATTTTAACCAGCAATGTATTTTAAATTATTATACATATTAAACAATATTTACCTTAAATTGATATGAGCAATTGGATAGAATAAATAGTTTTTGAATATCTAAATAATTTACCAAAATATATGAAAAATTATACTAGATTTAATTTAACAGTAATTAAGAGATCATTTAAAATATATGTCGCGAGTAAGTAAATTGTGCATTTATGCAAAATATCTATCTATATATCTATCTATCTATTTATCTATCTATATTAATAAATTTGAAGCTTCAAGAACACTTCATCAAATGAGATTATCTAAAAATTGGACACATCACTATAATTATTTTTTAAATATTTGTTACATATTTTATCATCTTATTTTTTTTACGATTTTTAATAGAATATTTGATAATTAAGATTTTTTTTATTCGATGGTTTTTTCAATCTAACAAAGGATTTGTGATCAATATAAAAATGTTTTAGTAGAAAATAACTAATATAATCTAAAATATTTCAAATTTAAAAATAAAAATTTCTAATTTTATTTTTCATGTTTCATCAAATGAAATAAAAAGGTGAATCTCAAAATTATTTCACCATTTTTATCATGCAACTCAAGCTAATAAATTTAACAAAAAATAGTAATAAAAATATATAACTAAATAATAATTCATAATATATTTTAAAAATAGTGTGAAAAAAATATAATATAAATAGAATGACATCTGCGAGAAGTGCGGACACACATCTAGTAAATAAATAAAAGAAGTAATGTTTACTTATTTCCAGTGTTGTACAATTACAACAATATGATTACGTATATCGTTATAATATGATTACATTATTTTGAATAGGAAGAGTAAAGAAAACAAAGAAAAATAACACAAATTTGATTTCGAGGATCATGTGTCAATTGAGTTATATCCGATTTAGTTTCCGGAGTAAACTGTAGTAAGAAACTTTTTGAGACGTTTATTATATGCACAAGGTCTCTCCAAATGTGCCAAGTGACCTGCTTTTTTTATACTATCCATTGATGCATTTTCGCCTAGTTGCCTGTAAAAAAAGAATATATATATATATTGTTATTAATATTCAGTAATAATTTCAATGAAAAGTAACTTTTGCATTGCCACTCACTCTTTCATGTTCTTGGCCATTTCAAGATTAAAAAGTTTATCACTTTCGCCCCACAAGAGATGAATTTTCTGCACAACCAAAAATATATATCGCTTTGTTACGTGGTAAATACTTAATGATTTTTTTTTGAATTTATCATAAAAGAAATCATAATAGTACTATTTCGTTTTGTGTATAAATTTTGAAAATAATATTTTATTCTATGCAAACTATTAAATATCTAGAAAAGTCATGAGTCGAGTTCTAACTAGAAGCAAATTTTTTTGTATAATGATTTTTAGATGCTGCGAGAACAATTCTGTGTTATTTTTGGTTGCTATTTCTTTTGTGCTTTCATCTGTTGGGGGTTTACTTCTAACAACCAATTTATTGCAAACTAAACTAGAACAAAAATACCATATTTTCTCAAATAGACCATTATATTTTTTTAGATTCCAAAAGTGGTCCCATAACGTTAAGATTTACTGAAAAAATTTCAAAAAATTTAGGAACATATAAATTAATAGAATCCATTTCCAAACTCACTTTGAATTTATTTTGCTTTGGAGTTAATAAAAATTTGTGGTATTTTAGAGTACTTTTATATAGAGATTCTATAGGTTAAATACATCAAACAGTTATGGATAATGTGTGAATAATCATCGTATGGAGTGTTATATAAAAACCTGTTGTAAACGAGGGATGGACACATCTTCGTTGCTGCTGATGACCAAACCTTCTAACAATTCTGCTTTTTCCTTCCTATTAGTGTCCATCACCTTCAAATTTACAATAAATATATTATTAACCAAATGAGACCTATTTCCTTTTTTATTAACTTGGAGTATTCCGGATCTATGAAACTATCATGAATAATCTATAAGAGGAGGTGCAATCCATTATACAGTGGCAAATCTAAATTTATATTTTACTAGGTGCGCAAAACTTATAAAATGGTTGAATAGGTGTAATTCTAATAATATTTTCTTTATTTTACCATATAAAAATGATCAAAGACTAAAATTTAGTAGTACACATGCACCCATAGTCTCTTACTTGGCTTCGTCCCAGAATCCATAGATAATTTTATTTTATAAATATTTATATGAGTCGAGAGCAAAGATTCGTATTTATATGGATGTATAGAATAATGTGATTAGTTTCGTGTAGTAGACGGATTGAATCTAAATGTGTTGGCATCCCAAGTCTATCTATGTACCACTCGAGCACAAGGTCCAAGACAACAATTATTTTTTAACATTTTATTTCTCTATCGTGTACAAAAGAAAAGAATAAACCCAAATGTAAAATCTTCAAACTTTGTGTACGTTCGTACCTCAATGTAATCCTTGAAGAGACGGTTCGGGAACCACATGGGTCTATGAACAGAAAGGGCAAAAAGAGTCTTGAGTCCCTTAACCGAAGTTGGTACAGAAGATCCGCTGATGACTTAAACCCTATCCGGTTCAAATTCGACTCACTTATGGTATCAGTCATCGCTAGTATCGAACCTGATGTAGACATAAATTAGTATTGTATCTATGTATATTTTAATATATAGTTTAAGAATAATATTAATATGTAATAAATATAAATAATATAAGACAGGTCTTTCAAACAGCTTGTCATAAGATGACCAAAGATTGATATACAAAATAAAGGTGTTAAGAACGGCCGAAAAGTAGCTGGTTAGGCATAAATCGCTTTGCATGTAGCATGATATAAGATAGTATAATCAGAGGGCCAAGGCAGGCCACTAAAACTTATACAAAACGTTTAACCCATTACATGTCGGGTCAAGTGTCGTGGGTTAACCCTGCTTTGACCACCCATAAAATCATTTCGAATGTATTTTATTATTTCATTTTTAAATAAAAAAATATAAATGAGATACTCTTCAACATATTCTTCTAAAATAGTAATTTTTAAATGTCGAATAATAAATAGAAGAATGATGTTTTTATAAATAAAAAAAATAAGAATAATATCTATATTGCTGAAGAAAAATAAATGGGTTAAATTATTTCACTTTTAATTATAAATACCTGAATTTTATTATAAGATATCCAAAATATGGTAAATACCTGACACCACCATGGCTCTAACCATCTCTGGGTACTCTTCCACGATCTTGAAAGCCACCATTCCACCGTAACTAAACCTACAAGGACAAACTCATCCACTCCAAGGATACGAAGAGACTTGACCAAACAGTGGGCTTGAAACGCTGGTGACCTGTCCGGTTTATCTGAATAGGATCCACCGAAGAAGAGGAGGTCCGGTATATATATTGAGTATTTTTTGGCTAGTGATCTGACCTGGAATTGCCACGTCACGATCCCTTCGGCTGCAAAGCCGTGGATGAACAAAATAGCTGGTTTAGTAGGTTTCTTGGGTTTCACGTCAGAGCTTTTGTCGGATTTTTTGGGGTTTTAAGGGTTTCTTTGGGGATCCAGAAGTTCATCTTTGTCCCTGGTTCGACCTCTACGGTGTATGGAATAACGCCGGCTAATTTCATGAGGCCGTACAGCATTGGTTTTGGTGACTCTACCAAGTTCACCATTGTGTTTCCTTTTTGTTTGCTCTTCTTTGATTATATTTGGAGGAAGAGTGGTTTTTATAATGAATAAGTAAAAGGAAGGTTAAGATTTTATAATCTGATTTGTGATTAATTATAATGTATTTGGTGTTGTTATGTGATCCTATCTTGGAACAATCCAATCATTTCGTGTTTTATATTTTAAAATTTATATTGTCAGACTTGTTTTGATTGATAACTGGAAAAACAAACTTTGCAGAATGTAGTAACTATTCAACTTTAATGAAATAAAGGAAAACCGTTTTCTCTGTTTTTTGGGGCAAAGTTTATTTCTTGTTTAGTAGGAATGTAGCCTACATTATGCAGAATTATCATTTAATTTGTTCGTACGATTCCACCACTTTGTAATGTTACAGACCAAAAATATTATGAGTGCCTCGTATATTAGAGAACATGGAGATAATGTTTTTCTTCAGCAATTAATAGGATCACTTTGGAAATAATTGTTACTTGTCTTGCATGAAAACTCTGAATCTTGTAAAAGTTGGAGATCTGCATTTCCTACTACTGTCGTGTATGCTGTAAAACAAGTATTTATTCCATAATTTTTTTTATATTGTCGGTAAGATCTTTTCCTATTCTTGTTCTTTGAAGATAAATTTGTTTGACCAAAAAGATAAATTATTGTATATTATATTATATTATATTATATATATTATATATATTATATTATATTATATTATATTATATTATATTATATTATATTATATTATATTATATTATATTATATTATATTATATTATATTATATTTTAGGGAGATAAATTCTGTATAACATTTACATTTTCCTTCTTTATTCATTTTGTTCCTCGTGTTATATGGACTAAGGTCATTTTCTACACTGCTGCCAAAATAAGAAATCCCACGTGGTCCGTACCTCCCACGGTTTCTATATTGTCAATTTATCTATTGAGCTATGCAATTAGAACAGATTTAAATATAGTTTAATTACACTGTGATTAATGAACTCTTTTCTGGACTATATGACCCATAACCTCCAAATCTCCAATAATTAGGTAATCACGTCATCTTTGAGTGTTGTATTCACAAATTGTACCAAATTGATTATAAATATAATATGCACAACCCAATATGACAGACATATACATAACCTAACTACCTAGACGAAATATATATATATTAAAAGCAAAAGCGATTCCAAAAATATTGAAGTTTAGATTTTCATTACATCACAATCTAGACAGACATCTTATAAATGATATAAGCTCAAGCTTTTTTGTGTAAATGTTAAATTTTATACTAAATTTTCTTTGTGACAG
This sequence comes from Moricandia arvensis, assembly GCA_905132765.1. NCBI lineage: Eukaryota > Viridiplantae > Streptophyta > Magnoliopsida > Brassicales > Brassicaceae > Moricandia > Moricandia arvensis. The sequence continues at coordinate 13,290 of CAJHQP010006961.1, read as the reverse complement.
AAGGTACATAGAACAGGTCAGCCTGTCACATTGGAGCACCTAAATAAAAATGAAAATCAATATACTCATTAACATTTGAACCCGCACATACAAGACCAATTAGAATAATTAACCACTGCGCTACAATCTTTTTTTTTTTTTTAATTTGTTGTCCTCTAAATCTTTAATATATTTTGGCGTTTAAAGCACTAGTTTTATAGATTTTAGATCAGGGTCGGCCCAGCATAGAACACTAATAGCAATGAAATTGAAACTAGTAGGCATGTGAAACTGAAACCAAATGCAACAACAAAGTTAAGAAAGAAAAAGTAACTCCTAATGATCTAAGGAAAATGAAACTAATTGAAGAAAAAGCAAGCAAGGCTGATCGCAGAAGGAGCTTGACAGTGGTCTAGCATTGCTCCAAGAAAGACCTTTGATAAACCATGAGACCATGCTTTGGTAGAATTTGGATTGCCCACAACGCTATTCCAAATAAATTGGCCATTATTCATTTACAGCTTCACCAAACCTAATCGCTGGAGTTTGAGATTCAGACCCACCACTAGAAGGACAAAACACAAAACACCAAAACAGGCTGTAAGTGGCCTCAATCACTCTTTAATGCGCCTCTGGCTAGTCTAAGAGCACGAGGAGTCACACATTATTAGACTCGATTCGAAAGTAAACATAGTTAAGCAGAAAATCGGTGTGGCGAGAACACATTCTTGTCATGACATCCTCTAAACCAATGATCTCAAAGTGGTGCTGGGATGGCCAATCTTCACAAGAGCTCCCTTAGAGAATCCATCACTCCAGAGACCAAATGAACATCAAAGAAACGCCGACTCGCTCTACACCGAGAACCGATACTAGCTCCTAAAAGTCTCGCTATTGTTGCACTCACGGGGGAGAACCGGAGAGTATCTTTGACGAGCCATAGAGGAAGATAGAAGCCACGAACAACTGAGGAAACAACGAAAAAGCTGCGACAACGGAGATGGCACAGCTGGAGCAAATGACATGAAAGAACGAAGTAAGAGTCATAGACGGCCACATTTATCGGAAACCAGCCACCGCACACGTACACACAACAGCACAGCGACCACACAATAGCCACCACTGCGGACGCGTCTTTGGAACAAAACAAGCCACACTATCGTAGAGAAGAAGGAAGAGAGCTCACAAATCAACACCGAGGAAGCGAGACCAATGACAATGTCGTACAGTTCAACCCATCCGAAGCTTGACGCCAAGCCACCGTATCTGAAGAGAGAAGAACACACGCTCGATCACTCACTCTCACCATGGAGGAGGATTAGATCTAGAGAGAGAGAAACCTCTAACCACTCCTTATCTCGGCCTAAAAACCGACTTCCGACAAGCACACCTCGCCTGAACTCGTCAAAAACTCAAAGCTCCACAAAGAAACACCGGTGAAAAAAAGACAAATCTCACTGGAAACACTCAACAACAATCGTCATCAGAGTCGCCAACATATCAGTAGGAGAGAAAAACGACCAGGAAGAAACGAAAGAACACGAAACGAAAAAAGCTCCGATGCGGAGCCCCATAAGCAAAAGGACACTCATATTTAGTTTTCGGTGGCTAGAGAAGCGATAGAGATTTAGGTTTTTTTCCCTTTTAGCTAATCAACTCCAAACTCGGCCAAGTAACAATATAAGCTCCAAGTTCACAAAGATTACATAACATATATGTGTGTAAGTAGTTAAATATTTCTCTCTTCCATCCTCTCCACTTTCTGTAGATCTTTTCACTTGTTATGACGGTTTGCCAACTATGTTTGCTTCCATAGAATATGCATATCATTACCATCTCCACTAACACCTTAGATTCACCCGTACAATAGGATCAAGGCGAGGTTTATGCGTGAGAATATGCATATCATACCATATACCTGTATTGGCACCTAGGTTTTCATTTCCTACTTCTTAAGAAGCCATATCGCAATCACCATGAGTATTATTATCTTCCATCGGATAAAATTTCGTTCTGCTCAGCCATAGGGTATCTCTTCAAACCATCCACTACTAGTGTTGCATCAATTTTCAAGGCCATTTGATACACTATAAGCAGTTGTTGTTCGTCGAACAGCAGCTCCAACATTCTTTTCGCATCGTAATTGGATGATTTTGCAACCACTTCTTAAATTCATTAAATGAGCAAGTTATATGCTAGTAATTTTATAATTCAAAAATTTATAAAAGGATTTATATGTTACTGAGACTTTCCCCCTTATTTCCCACATTGATGTGCTTTAGTTATTCCCTCCGCAAGAAAAGTTGTACTCCCAACAGTGAAAGGAGTACTACATAAACTGATATTCTATAACCATCTCAGGAACAAAAGTCATGTTCAAGACCGGATCAGGGTCAATACCCTAACACTCATCATCAGTTCCACATATTTTGTATCATGGATTTTCACATGGGGAGATCTAGGGCCATCTAGGACAAGCATCCAGTCTGGGAGTGTTAAGCAAAATATAACTCTTATTCGATAACAAAGGTAATACACTATCATACTCAGCAAGAACGCGAGTTCCGATGAATACAATCCTCAGAAACGAGAACAAACTCTCGTAGCTGTTCAATCTTTGAGAGAGTACTCATCTACAAGCCAATGACTCCCGTTCCAAGAACTGAATACCTCTAATTTTATTAACTCTCCTATTTATTCCTTCCAAGCTCCTGTGCCACGTCATTCTTCCACTTGAGCTTCTTCATTAGTTTCTAAACCCTCTTCCTCGTATACACTTTTAATGGTCTATCAATACCCGCCGCGTCAAACAAAGCTTGTCCTCAAGCTTTAGATGAGGAAACTGGCTTAAGTAACAAGACCGCCTTCTCCCACGAATTCTCATAATCCGGTAGGGCCTTTCCATGAAACTAAAGCTTCCAAGCATCCTTGATCATCATAACGAGTATCCAATATTTGTGCGGGTTCAATGACCACCTCATCTGCGGCGGATAAGATTGAGGTAGATCAGAGACGTGATGGCCTGCCCAATAACCGGTTTCAGTTGTGATACGTGAAACACATTATGAATTTTGGAACCCTCAGGCAGCCGAATTTTGTACGCAAACTCTCCCACACGTCTTGTAACTTTGAAAGGACCAAAATAACGAGAAGTCAACTTCTGATACAACCGCTTGACTACAGACTGTTGCCTATAAGGTCGTAACTTAAGAAAGACCATATCGCCGATTTGAAACACCAGCTCCCTCTTGTGTTTATCAGCATTAGTCTTCATGCGATCCTGGGCTGTCAACAAATGATGTTTGATCTGCCTTCAACATGTATCTGCTCTTTCAGCATACATTCCAAATCATAATTGGCAGTGGATCCTTCTTCAAACTTCAGTAAAGAGGGGGGATCCTTTCCATACACTACCCGAAAATGTGTTGTACCTAAGGCAGTATGATAGTTTGTGTTATAACCACAACTCATCCCATGGTAAGTATTTAGCCGACGATTTCTCATGTGATGAAGCAAAGCAATGAAGAAACATCTGCCAAACAGTGATTTAAGACCTCGGTTTGCCCCATCAATTTGAGGGTGAAAATCCGTACTATACTTCAGTTGTGTCCCCCCAACCGAAACAAGCTTTTCCAAAAAGAGCACAAAAAAATTATGTCCCTATCTGACACAATAAATGCTGGAAATCCATATATTCTCACAATCTCTTTGAGAAACAAATTGGCCACCTCCATTGCAGTAAACGGGTGTTTCAAACTTAAGAAGTGAGCAAATTTACTCAAACGATCTACCACCACCAATATCACATTCACCCCTTGAGAAACCGGAAGTCCTTCAATAAAATCCATCCGGACAATCCTTCCCATACTTGACTTGGACTAGGTAATGGCTGTAACAATCCTGCTGGAGTTAACGTAGAGTATTTATGTCGCTGGCAAATGTCACAAAGCTGCAACATAAGCCTGAATATCCTTTGACATCTTCCTCCAATGAAAGACTGATTGAATCCGTTAACAGTCTTTAAGACGCCTGAATGATCCCCACCACCGTGTCATGAAACTCTTTAAGAATCAACGTAATGTGTGTTGAATTCTTTGGTAGTAATAGCCGACCCTTATACCTCACTCTGTCATTCACAATGGCGTACTCCGCTTTCTTACATGTTCCTTGAACAATCTTTGCCTTCAACTCTTGTAACTCGCTGGACTGATCAACTTCAGTTAAAATGTCTTGCATCTGTATACTCATAGGAACTGTCAAGGAAAACTAAAAATAATGTCGTTAAGTTTGCATGCAAGTTTCGATTCTAGACAACCCATCCGATGCTTTATTCTCCACTCCTAGTTTAAAAATGATATCAAAATCATATCCAAGTAACTTAGTTAAACCATCGCTGATAGTCCAAGGAAACTTCCCTCTGTTCCAACAAGAACTTCAGACTCTTCTGATCAGTGTGCACTATGAACTTCCTTCCTAACAAATAATGAACGCCATTTTTGTATTGCCATAACGATGGCCATCAGTTCCCGTTCATAAATCGGCTTGATCTGCTCTGTTCGACAATCCGGAGCTGAAATAAGCTACTGGTCTTTGTCACTGCATCAGGACTGCACCAACTCCATAACCCGAAGCATCCGATTCTATGATAAACGTTTCTGAAAAATCAGGTAAAGTGAGAAGCTGGTGCTGTACAACATCGCTTGTTTCAACTCATCAAAAGCGCGTTGAGCTTGTTCTGACCACTCAAAAGCATCCTTCTTCAACAAAATTGTGAGAGGTTGAGCTATGGAACCATAACCCTTTTACAAACCTTTGTAATAACCATTTAAACCCAGAAATCCTCGCAAGTCTTTAACTGTTTTTGGTGTAGGCCATTTACGCATTGCTTCAGTCTTCTCCTGGTCAGTAGAGACGCCTTCATTCCTGATCAGATGACCTAGATAATCTACATGTGTTTGACCAAATAAGCATTTTTTATTAGCAAACAGTTTCTGTGTCTCAAAACAATTGCAGCACTATTTCCAGATGATGTACGTGATCCTCCACTGTGGTGCTGTAAATAAGAATATCGTCAAAGAATACCAAGATAAATTTCTGTAGATATGGTATGAAAATCTCATTCATGAGAGCCTGAAATGTTGCATGAGGGTTTGGTAAGCCAAAAGGCATAACAACAAACTAATAATGACCATTTTCTGTTCTAAATGCAGTCTTGTGAATATCTTGTTCCTGCATTCGTATTTGATGATACCCCGAGAGCAAGTCAAGCTTGGAGAAATGTGAGCTGCAAACAACTCATCCAAAAGTTGATCAATCATCGGAATGAGAAATTTATCTGCCATTGTTACTCTGTTTAATGCTTTGTAGTCAATGCAAAATCGCCAAGTTCCATCCTTTTTCTTTACCATAACACATGACTAGAATAAGGGCTGTGACTTGGACGAATGATGCCCGATTGCAACATTTGAGACACCATATTTTACATCTCTTCCTTATATGTGTGAGGATAACGATAAGGTCGAACACTTATGGGCCCAGCTCCTGCTATAAGGTTGATAGCGTGCTCTCTGTCCCGCAAAGGTGTAACTGGGTTGGCTCAACAAAAACTTTCAAATGCCTTTCCAATAAGTGTTCTATCGGAAGTGGAATCTCTTGTTGCTTACCGGAAATATTGACCTGGAAGAACTCAACGTCAATTCCATTTAAGTGAGACTTATTTAACTGTAATCCTTGTTGACACGTACTGCCATTCTGTAGTGAACAGTCACCATATAATGTGACTTGCTTTCCTCTGAAGATGAATGAAATTTCATGTTTATCCCAATCAATTTCACATCGGCCTAACGTCCGAAGCCATTGAACTCCAAGAATCATATCAACCTGGCCAAGCTCTAACATGATAAAGTCCGCAGTGTCTTCTAACATCGGTAACCCAAACTTCACATTCTTGCATAATCCTGTGCCATTGACGTAATGGCCAGTACCCAATAAGATTTCCAATCGTCTATCCCGAATGGGTGTAATGTTCAACTGCTTAACAACATGAGGTGATAGGAAATTATGTGAAGCTCCGCTATCCAGCATCACAACAACCTTCAAATGACCAATGGTTCCCCAAACCTCTGTAGTTGTTGGAGAAAATAGACCAAAGAAGGATACCAAAGACATCACCATCAACTCAGTTACTGTTCCACTCTCATCTTCAAATGTGTCAACCCAAGTTTCATTACATATCTCTACCTCACATCCATCCACCACTGATAACACCTGTAGTTCCAAGAATCGACACTCTTGTGTTTTTGACCACTTCATATCACACTTGTAACAAAGACCCAAGCATCTTTTCTCTGCAACCTCCGCTGGTGTGAGCCTTCGAGGATCTTGTTTTGAGGACGTTGACCTTGTTGATCTTTAGTATTTGTAGCCAGCAAGTGATTATTACTGTTGTAGTGCGTTGAGGATCGTAACGGAATATATCCTGTTGATTTTGGGGTCGAGACTGAGTGTGATACCACAACAACCGATTTGCAAAATGCACTATCTTCCATTGTTATTACAGCTGCTATGTGTTGCCTTAACCCCTTCGGTTCTTTCATCTTCACAACTTCTTTCATTTCTGGTTTAAGTCCATTGAAGAACACATGCACCAAATTTTTCTCATCAATCCCTGTTACCATCTATCTCAGCTCTCCAAACTCATTTATATATTCAACAATTGACCCTCGCTGAGTAATCGCAAACAACCTCTTCCCTGGTTCATCTTCAATTCTTTGTTTGAACCTTAGAAAAAAGTCGTTCTTTGAAATTATGCCAATCAGTAAACGGATCTTTTTCCATCTCAATGTTGAACCAATTTAACACAGCTCCTTCAAAACTTACTGCGAGTAAGTCAAATTTATCCCTATCACAGAAATTCCCCAACCTGAAAAACCTTTCTGCACGATTGATCCATACGTTTGGATTCACAACAACAAAGTTAAGAAGATCCACTTTCTTCAACAAACTATTCCGCGTTTCCAAACTATTTGATATTCCCCGATAACCTAACTGCTGATCCTCCGGCACTAAAGAAGGATTAGAAGAAGGTACCTGCCTCTCAGAGTTCAAAGATCCGGCGATCGTTTTCCCAAACGCCTTATCAGCTCGATGATAAGATTCGATTCACTCTAAGGATTGTGCGATTGCTTCCATTTGCGATATCGTCTCGTCGTCTGACTTCGTTAATCTCTCCCAACCACCTTGAATCACTCCGACTTGTTTCTTCAAGGTCCCTAGATCAACGTAAATCCCTTCTAACTCGTTATCCGAAGTCGCCATCGCTGTCGACATCTTCCGATCTTCGATCAGCGTCTTTCTCCGTCACGTAGAACCGATCGGCTCACTGCACCAATTTGTTAAGCAAATAGAACTCTTATTCGATTAACAAAGGTAATACACTATCATACTCAGCAAGAACGCGAGTTCCGTATGAATACAATCCTCAGAAACAAGAACAAACTCTCGTAGCTGTCAATCTTGAGAAAGTACTCTCTACAAGCCAATGACTCCGTTCCAAGAACTGAATACCTCTAATTTTATTAACTTCTCCTATTTATTCCTTCCAAGATCTTGTGCCACGTCATCCTTCCACTTGAGCTTCTTCATTAGTTCTCAACCTCTTCCTCATATACACTCTTAATGGTATATCAGGGAGCTGATAGGTTAAACTAGGTGGTGTCGTATCACTCATATATAGCCTCACCCTAACCAAGTTGATCAAACCATCATAAGTTTCACTTTCTCTCACAAGCAGGGCCTCACTGCGATACTCAGGTCCAGACTTGAATCACTATTCTCTACTGGTTTATTTTGTCCACAAACTTTGTACGAGGCGCAAGAGCCTCATTTGCAACAACATTCAATAAAAAACATTACTTAGACATGATATTGATTCTCTAAAAGAATATGAAAATAGAGACATGTGAACACTATAAATGATCCTCCCTTACCCCACAACCAAATCTAGACTCACATATTAAATGACTGAATTTTTTTTTTTAATTCAACCTAACTTTGTTTCTTCCTTCTTCTTAATTCCTATAACCGAAAGATGCTTATAGAAACGTAAAAAGACTTTTCTTTATCTTAATTAAATTGACTTAAGGTACTCCACATTTATAGAGAGATGAGGAAGGGAAAACCGGTGATACTTACACAGATATGCATATTCTCTGAACACAACTCATTTCAAACATTTAGTGCATGACGCCTAACACATCATAAGTGTCATCACTTTCACTAGGGCGATACTTACACATATATTGCAACCGCCATCTAATTCCTTTTAATTTCTCTTTTATATTCTAAAGAGTAATTATCCACAAACCAGAAAAACGAGATTAGTCCACTACCTTAGTTTGGTTATTTTAATGAAGTTCAAATTGGGTTATAACCCTATATTCGTTATTCGATTACATGTTTTCATTTGAAGTCAACAATGAACTTTTCAATAATAATTGGTTGACTTCCATTTTACGATTTCAAACACAACACATGTCTTAAATCCACGTCGTCTGTGTACATCAAACATCGTTCTTTCACATATGACTCAACATAACTCTTTATTCTCTAAATTACTCTCTCATCGTCTCTTCTCTCATATTGTAATGAGTCACTCTCACTCATCTTCTTCGTCTTTGGCACCAATTAAGCGACAACATGATGGGCCACCATGCCATTTTTCCAAACAAACATCGATGTTGTTCTCTTGGACCGATGACAATCCTGGCCAACAATTTTACAAGTGCGATGTTCGTGGGTTTGTAATCTGAGCAGATAAAGAGAAGCCTGAAGGGTGGCAAAAGGAAAGCTTGTTAGAGGTAAGAGACCATTTCCACCGTTATAAATAAGAAATCATCGTTCTCAAGGAATCTCTGAGAGAAGCAAAAGAGCAGTTGCTCAGAGATCGACTATATTATACAGTTATAAGTACTATATATTTATTAAACTATATTTTAATTTTTATTTAAAATTTTAGTTATTGACTTTTATAATATTTGTATTACATAAATGTATACAATTATCATAGATTTAGAATTATTTAGTTTGTTTAAATAAACACTAACTATTTTATGTGGTACCATATTGTATTATTTATTATTTTATTTTATTAATTTTAACTTTAGAAGAAATAATAAAATATAGTCAAAATCTAAAAACTAAAAACCAATTTTTAAAGCACCACATCAAGTTTATTTACATCTAAAATTAACAGCAAAAACCAAAAGATAAAATCTAAAAACCCAAACTGAAAACCAAAAACCAAAACATAAAACAAGAAATGTTGGTTAATTTTGGCAACTTTTATAAACCAAACTAATCAGATACCAAACTGAATTCATTCCACTTAAATCGATGAGATTTTATTTGAACCAAAATAACCAAACTCAGAGATGGAGAAGGCGAGCGCACACCTGTTCTCACCATAGAGTAAAGTATAGCTTACCCTTTCGCCCTAAAAGTCTCCGCCCTATCTTCTCGCAAACTAATCTTCATCAATCTTGGCTGGAAATCTAAGTCGTAGTACACCCAAAACCCTACTTCTACTAAACTCAATCTCAGATCGTTTCAAACTGTTTCTTTCCCACTTTTCTGCAATGCAGGGGTCTTGTGCTGATCACATTCTCTCGGAGCCCTTCTTTCTATTTAGAGTTCTTGAAGAAAAAAGGAATCACTCTCTCTTCATTTTCTAAATGGTGATTTTGGGTCAAGTACCATGAAATGTGTTTGGCTGCATTAGTGGCATGTCTTTCATACTGTTTAGTTTTTGATTTGGAGGATTCATGTTTTGGATTGTTATACTGATCCACTAGGCTGGATTGATCAGGCCTGCAACTACAGTTACTGAAGGTTCACGTTTAGTTAAGTTACACAAGTGTGTTAGTGACCTGAAGAGGCTTTTCTCTTCAATCGTTGAAGCTGGAAGAGGTAGTTTTTTAAAAAAATTACTAGAAGGTTTAGGTCTAAGCCCTAATCTCCCCAGGCCCGAAACCACAGTCTGTAATATTGGATTCGTCTTAGTTGTCACTCGAACTGGGAATCTCTAACACAATGGCCGGGATCCTTTCCAATTGAGCTAATGACCTTTGGTAAGAGGTCGTTATTTTACATTGCATATTCTTTTCATTTTGATCTTCATCTAGATAGATTATACTACCTCCATTTTATATTATAAGACGTTTTGAGAAATTATTTTTGTTTCAAATGATTTGTGACTTTTGCTTTTCAATGTAAATTTATTAATTTTATGCAATATAACTTTTTAAATTCTGCAAATTGTTAACTTTATTGGTGGTAATATGTTTAGTTAGATAGTTAATGATGTTTATCTAGAAAATATAGAAAACTGTTTTTTTTTGTTAAACTGTGTGTCCAACTCCAAAACATCTTATAATAGAAAAACGAAGGGAGTATGAGATTAAAAGTTGACTGCTTTGCTGCGAAGATAGATGAAAATGGGGAGCATGTTGTCTGTGTTGCCATAGATTCGGTAGAAAGCTCTCTTTTGAGTTGGTGATTGTTATAATTAGTTAGACTGACAAACGAACTGCCAAACTCCTCAAAGTAGGCACATTGATAGTAAACATCATCACGTTAACATTTTTGTTGGAGCTGGATTCCACTCGCTCCAAAACCAGTCCGAGATCCTAAATCAGGCAGAGAAAATGTCCAACAACAATCAAAACTAAAGGTCCGTTGGAAAAGCAAAGGTTTGTCAAGTATCCATCTCACCTCAGATTCTTCAAAAAGAAAATGAGGGAATCAAACTCCTTAAAGACCACTATAAAGGAAGGAGAATTCATGCCATGACAGACGCCTTTGTTACGATTCACCGAGGAGCAAGAAAAGATAAGAAAAGAATCCAAGTTCTCCATAGCTAAACTATACTCTAATTTCATTTGATTCTTAATACTTTTTGTGTTCACATACAATATTATCAATAAACATCCATTTTCCTTTGATATTGAATATCTATCCTTTCTATTTTAAGTTTTCTTGTTAGTTAAGATTCAGTTAGTTCAAACCCTATTTCTGAGTGAATTTTAGGATTCATTATTTGGTGCTAGAAGGAGGGGGAAATTTGATTTTACACATCCCTTTGAAACCGACGTGAAATCACATATCACAAGTCATAATGGCCGCTACCAACACCGACAACACCGCCCTTAAAGGATCGAACCAACCAGGCTTGAGCAACACGCACCCACAAAATGAAGGCCATGGAAATCCATTTTCTGGACCTCAAAATTGCCCAGACGATACTCCACCATCATCAGCAACCCAACCTATCACCTTGCAAGCTTTACTAGAACGAGTTCCCAAGAATGTACGCGATGTTTACGCTATTCTGCTTCCGAGTGTAGGGAAACAAGACACGGTGGCACAACAAGCCCTGCAATAAATGGAGGAAGTGGCCCGATCCAAGCAGAACAACAAGCTCAGATCAAAGAGTTACTAGCTTGGTCGCCACATACCCCACATGATGCAGCTTTAGGAAGAATTACGACATTTATAAGGCATAACGAGGAAAGTAGCAACGGTGAGTCGATCCAGATCGAGGACGCAACAGCCCTGGAAAGAGAAATTGGAGACATCAAACGTGATCTACCGAGGTACAAAGCCAAGCTCCAAACAGTGTGATCTCATATCCACCTAGCTACAAGTTTGGCTCCCGAACTCGATCGAGTAATTAAGAAGACCCGAAGAACACCGTTCACAAGGAACATCACTAGCATCACGGTTCCAAAAATTAAACTCAAGATCCCGCTCTATGAAGAAAAACGGATCCCCAAGCTCACATTATGGTATTCTGCATTGTGGTGGGCCAAACTAATTTCAACGAAGGAGAACGGGATGCAAGATATTGCCAAATATTCATGGAGAACCTACCAGGAGCCGCCCTTAATTGGTTCTCTCGTTTAGAGGCCAATACCGTCGAAATATTCAATCAACTATCCACCGTGTTTATGAAACACTATTCCATGTTCATAAAGAAAGGGGCATCAGACACCAACTTGTGGACCATGTCTCAAAAGGAACACGAGACCCTTCGCTCCTTTATCGGACGCTTTAAAGTGGTGCTCTTAAACATCGTCGTAAGCGATAATGTTGGGATTTCAGCACTACGCAATGCACTTTGGTATGAGTCACGTCTTAGAGAGGACCTGCTGCTAAAAAAACCGGAGACCCTAGAAGACGCTCTCCACCGAACATCGAGATTTATGGAGATGGAAGAAGAAAAGAAAGCATTTTACAAAAAAACACGCTTGGATGTCGAGATCAAAGGAGAGAGTTTACGAAGACTTCGAAGATAGACATAAAAACATAGGTCCACCGGAACAACAAGGACTGATCTTTTAAGGTAAGCAAGACGGAGATTCCGACAATGAAGAAAGGTGTGATTCAAGACCACCGTTCTCGGGAAAACCCATGCCAAATACCTGGAACAGGGAAAGACCAAGGACGTAGACTAAAGAATTTGGTTCAGCTATCATCAGAAAGAAGGACATACCACACAAGAATGTTTTGGGTTCAAGAATTACCTCTTTAACCAGCACCATAAAAGAAGGATTTGACGCAATTAAAAGAAGATACGAAGAAGGCAAAGAAAGTTAAAAAAAGTAAAGGACGTGAAATATGTATTGGCCAAAAAAGATTGGGACACCAAGAGCTCGGAAACCGAAATGCCAACGACCTCAAGAAAGAAGGTTAACGTCATAATATGGGGGAACACATATTGGCGACGACACTGCCAGGTCCCATAAAGGATATGAAAGACAGGTGAACTCCGTCAAAACAAAGCCGGTAGATGACACAATTATCAAGTTCAACGAGCAAGAAATGGAAGCTATAGATTGGCCACATAGCGACACAATGGTGATAGAAATAATGTTGGCAGACTGTGAGATAACCAGGTTGCTTGTGGACATAGAGAGCTCGGTAAACATAATCTACAAAGATACCTTGGATAATATGGAAATTACCGACCCAGACATAAAACCATCAAGACAAGCTCTAACGGGTTTTAAAGGATCGTCACAAAAATTCCTCGGAACTATACGGCTACCAACTTACATTGGAGCAGTCATGCTTGATACAAAATTCCACTATCATTGAGTCAATATGTACAACATCATCCTAGGGATGCTGTGGATACATGTGATGTGGGGGTTTTATTTCACTTTCAAATTAACCATATTTTCCACTTTTACTCTCTCAAATAAGTGGTTCAATGTAGTACTTAGGGATCGAATCCACAGAAACTTTAGGATT
>CAJHQP010006960.1:0-34991 GCA_905132765.1 Moricandia arvensis | reverse complement strand
CATTGGGTCAAATGCAACCTCCAGTCAATCCAATTGCCAAGACGCCAAGGAACCAGAAGAGGAGGCTTACCAGGGAGAGATCCAGGAGCTGATGGAGGAACTAGAACAAGTAGATCCCTATGTAGCCGACTGGATGAGTGGAGAGGAAGAGATGGATCAGAATGCAGCTCAAGATGACTTGATCTTCTCAGTTGGACCGATTACAAGATCAAAGACAATAGCTCAGAGGCAAGCTTTGCTAGCTCTGCTTGAGCACGTGAGACAAGAGGAGGAATCGATCAAGAGTGAAGAACCAGCATGTTGGTTTAATGTGATTTCGATTTGTACGTAAATTGAACCAGCAACCCAAAGACAATTAGGATTAGGATTTTCGATTCAGAGTAGTAAACCAATTTCAATTGGGTTTAGGGTTAGGGTTAGACAAAACCAATTTCAATTCGGTTTAGGTTTAGGGTTAGACAAAACCAAAACCATCTCGGTTTAGGTTTAGGGTTAGATGTAGCTTTCTATTTAAGCAAGCGCCGCAGGCAGCTTGAAACTCAATCAATAAACTCGAAATCTTTTAAGCACTTTGCTTGTCTCGTCTTCTGCTTTCTCTGTTCAGCAAAAGGAACATTGATCTTCATCTAAGGGAAGGAATTCCTTGTGATCCATCAACGACAATACAAGGTAATCTTGTGTCGTTGAGTAGCAACACATCTCTGAGGCATCCCCATCGCCAAGGAGAGCAGTTCATCATCAGATCCGAGTTCTAGTAGCCTCTAGATCAACCCTCTAACCATCCCCTTCAAGTGATCCGTGGAGAAAAAGCCTATCCAGGCCGCACCAAGACATCTACAAGCAGTGTAGACAAGGAGCATTTGGGTCCTTCTTTAAGCAAGACGAGTTCCTTTTCAGGGACAAGAGGTTATGCATTCCACAAGGCTCAATGCGTGATCTGATCCTAAGAGAGGCACATGGAGGAGGCCTCATGGGACATTTTGGCCGAGATAAGACCCTCAGCATTGTAGCTGAGCATTTCTCCTGGCCACACTTGAGAAGAGATGTAGAGAGGTTCTGTGCAAGGTGCATCATTTGTCTCAAGGCAAAGTCCAGGTTACATCCTCAGGGATTGTACATCCCTTTGCCTATTCCTGACCTACCTGTGAGATTTATGTTAGAATGAGAGATTTAGAAGTAGTTTACTGCTGGAGAATGAAGAACATGAAGAACAAGAGTGAGAGAGAGAGAGAGAGAGAGAGATTTCGAAATTCAAAGAGAGAGAAGGATAGAAATGATTTCCTTGCTTTGTTTGGTTCTCAGGATGCTTACATAAATAGAAAAATAAGTTAACTAGGAAATAAATAAACTAATGAGCCTGAACAAGGCAGAAGGCACGTCCAGCTTAGGTGATAATGACTGGTCTTTGTGTGGTCCTGACTCTCTCTCCTCTGATCCAAACCTTAACCCCACATGTGACCTCTCTTCTGTCTTGACTCCAACGGATCCTTGCAGTTACTAGAGGCCAGACAGATATTTAAAATAGTCTTCCCAGTCAAGATATCCTCTTGTGTGCCTTGTAAGTCAAGTTAGGTCTTAGGAGTCCAAAGTGTACGGACCAGTTAACTCTTGATCATCCAGAACACTCTTCTTGCCTTGATCTCCTAATTCTTGCCATTCACTTCTTCATGTCAACACTCCCCCTCAAGCTTGACCATGTGGAACAAGTCAAGCTTGGAAGCCATGAAGCATTCCCTCATTAAAACCTCAGCTAGGTAAAACCACATGGGAGAAAAACCAAGCCAAGGAAAAAGAGTAGAACACTTCATGGAGGAGAGATCAGTGACATGTGAGGTCTATGAGCCCAAGCTTTGGATGAATGAACTCACAGACCTTAGTACTCGCAGCCTTTGTGAAGATATCAGCTAGCTGGTCTTCACTTCTTGTGTAGCAAGGTAAGATGATCTTCTGCTCCACAGCTTGTCTTACCTTGTGACAATCCACCTCAATATGTTTAGTCCTCTCATGAAAGACTGAATTGCTAGCAATGTGTATAGCAGCCTGGTTATCACAATGCATAGTTATTGGTGTTGTGGTCTCAACTCCCAAATCCTTAAGCAGTCCTTTGATCCAGATTAGCTCACTTGTAAGCTTTCTCATGGCTCTATATTCTGCCTCAGCACTTGAACATGAAACCACCTTTTGCTTCTTGCTCTTCCAAGTTACCAAGTTGCCTCCAATAAATGTGCAATAACCAGTAGTTGATCTCCTATCAACCCTATCTCCAGCCCAATCAGCATCACAATAGCCTACTATCTCAGTACTCTTGTTGCAACCCATCCAAACTCCTTGCCCTGGTGCTTCTCTCAAGTACCTCAGAATCCTTTCCACCATGTTCCAATGGTGAATCTTAGGAGCTTGCATATGCTGGCTCACTTGGTTCACTGCAAAGCACACATCTGGTCTTGTGATAGTGAGATATATGAGTTTTCCCACCATCCTTCTATAGTGCTTCACATCTTCATATGCCTTATCTTCAATCTCCCCCTCACGCATCACTTTGTACCCCTCCTCTAGAGGTGTTTTAGCAGCTCTACCACCAAGATCTCCAGCTTCCTTTAATACATCAAGAGTGTATTTCCTTTGGGACAGAAACAGTCCCTCCTTGGATCTACACATCTCAATCCCTAGAAAATATTTGAGCTCTCCCAAATCCTTGATATCAAATGTTGCCTTGAGAAAAGCTTTGGTGGAGCTGATCCCCTCTTTATCACTGCCTGTGATAATGATATCATCCACATAAATGAGGATCACAATGATCCCTTGCTGGTTGGTGAGAGTAAACAAGGTGTGATCAGCCTCAGATTTCACAAACCCTCTTCCATTAAGGGTTGTGCTCAGTTTGTGATACCAGGCTCTTGGAGATTGCTTCAGACCATAGATTGCTTTCCTAAGCCTCAAGACATTGCCTGGTTTAACCATGCCTTCCATACCAGGTGGTGGACGCATGTATACCTCATCTTCTAGCTCTCCTTGTAGGAATGCATTCTTGACATCCATTTGCCAAAGATCCCATTCCAAATTCACAGCAAGAGAGAGCAAAATCCTTATGGTGTGAAGCTTTGCCACTGGTGCAAAGGTTTCAAGATAGTCCTCACCATATACTTGAGTGTAGCCTCTTGCTACCAGCCTGGTCTTCTTTCTCTCAGGTTTCCCATTGGCTAAGTACTTAATTGTGAACAGCAGCATGCTTGTTACTGCCTTCTTGCCTTTGGGAAGTTCAGTTTCAAACCAGGTTCCATTCTTCTCCATAGCACCCATCTCATCTCCTACTGAATCTCTCCATTCCTTAATTGCCATAGCCTCTTCATATGACCTTGGTATGTAAGCCTCATCAAGGTTAGTGATGAAGGCATGATGATCCATAGGATACTGAGCTAGGGAGCATGTTGCTTGAGTAGGATGGGCAACTGCTTGAGAGTTGAAATAAACCCTTGTGTTGGTCCAATTAGAAGCAGGTTTTCTGAGCCTAGTACTCCTCCTTAGTACTGGTGGTGTTACTTCTTCTGGAACAGCTTCTGCATCATCTGAGGACTGACCCTCATTTACCACAGATTCCTCTTGATCTTGTTGCTCAGCTTGGCCATGAATTCTTGCTGAGTTTTCTGGTTGTGTTGGCTCAGCAGTATTGTCCCCCACATGGTCAAGGTGAGGAACCACCTGAACCTCAACTTCATCATTGCTGGAACCAGTTTCAGTCTCCACCCTTTTATCAGCTTCTGGTGTAGACCCTTTTGGTTCAGGTTCCATTCTTGCTTCAGGCATACTGACCCCAAGGCTTTCCATCACTCTCCTAAGATTGCTTGCTCTATCAGAAGCTGATTGAGATAGGTTCTCTAGATCCTCCCAACTCTTATCATTGTAGTATCCTCTTGATTCTACAAACTTAACATCTCTAGACACCATGACTCTCCTAGTCTCTGGTTCATAGCATTTGTAACCCTTCTGGTTTGGGGAGTATCCAATGAACATTGCCCTTGTACTTTTTGCTTCTAATTTGTTCCTTTGTTCACCTGGTATTAATACAAAACAAAGACACCCAAACACACGCATATGGTCAATAGATGGTCTGGTTTTGTTGAGTACCTCAAATGGTGAGTGATCTTGGAGAACTCTGGTGGGAATTCGATTGATCAAATAACATGCTGTCAAGACTGCATCTCCCCAAAACCTTTTAGGCACACTTGTATGAAACATCATGCTTCTGGCCACCTCCATTAGGTGCCTATTTTTCCTCTCAGCCACCCCATTTTGTTGTGGTGTGTAAGGGCAGCTGGTTTGATGTATCACCCCATGCTGAGCCAAGTATTGCTTGAAAGCTTGACTAGTGTACTCTCCACCATTATCAGACCTGAGGATCTTCAACTTGGCATTGAAATGGGTGAGGACATGGTTATGGAAGTTCTTGAATGCCTCCAGCACCCTGTCTTTTGACTGAATCAGAGTCACCCATGTGTATTTGGACTTCTCATCAATGAAGGTGACAAAATACTTGTGATTCTCTCTGGACATACAAGGCGCTGTCCACACATCAGAGTGAATCAGGTCGAAACTCTTCTCATAGATAGTGCTAGACCTTGGAAAGACTGTTCTACAATGCTTCCCCAAGATGCAGGCTTCACAATCATCATTCTGAACCACCATACCCGGAAACATCAAGTTCAAAGCTCTAGTGTGAGGATGTCCCAATCTGGAGTGCCATATGATGCTCTCAATCCCATTAGAAGTACTGACTAGGCAGTGAGCAGGAGATGCTCCAGAAACCTTAGTCTTTTCTAGGTGATATAGTTCCTGATGGTTGTACCCTTTTCCAATTACCTGCCCTGTCTTCAGGTCTTGAAATTCAACCTCATCAGGTCTAAAAAGAACTTGACAATTCAGGTCCACGGTTGCCCTTTTAACTGATAGCAAGTTTGATGTAAACTGAGGCATATATAAGGCAGTGGATTCTCTATCAAACAGCCTAAGGTTCCCTATCCCTTCTATCTTAACCTTATCACCATTTGCTATAAGCACATTCCCTGAGGCAGGTTTGATATTACTAACCAGGTTCCTATCACTAATCATGTGATGGCTAGCTCCTGAATCAATAATGATGGGTTTAGAGTCAGGATAATATTTACCAACCTCCTTGGGTGAGATAAGGGCCTTGGCAGCTTTTATAAAGGAATCAAAGTCTCTTCTGGTCACTGGACTATCAGAATTGGTCGCCCCTGCCATACTCCTCCATGTTCCTCCTTCATTAGAATCACCACAGAGTGCTGAATACATGGTTCTTCCTGTAATTACTTGATGCTCAAACTCCTTGAGCTTAAATGTACTTGACTGGCTTCCTAGGGAACTTGGAAGCTTCCTTTCTTGAATGATATAATTTATCAGACTATTGCAAGGTGAATCCAGGTTTAGGAGAAGACTGAAAACTTTGTCTTGCTCATATACAGCTTGAAGACTCTCCCATAGATTCCCATAAACATTTTGAAGCTTCTCCCATAAACTCTTGGCGGTTCTGAGGTGATAATGATCCTCCAAGATTTGTTCAGACAGAGAGCTGTGTATAATTCCAAGTGTTTGCTGTTCCTCTTGAACCCACTTGTCTTCATGCTATAGGCAAGTAGCCTGACTATCCTCTTGAGCCATCCTCTTTGAAGTTTCAGCCTCCATGATATGGCTGTCCCAAAGTCCAAGACTTCCCTGTTGACATGAAGAATAAAAGCATTGACAAGAGATAAGAAGAATAGATGTTCAGGACATTTGAAGATTAAACTGGTATGCACAGCCTTGGAACACAAGTCTGTCCGTACAGACTTGCCTCTCAAGTTATCAGAACTCAACCTAACTTACCTTGGAAGACAAGGCAAGTTTAAACTCGCCTCAGGCAACATCAGAAGGCAGAGAGAGCCGTTGGAGGTCTGGAACAAGAAGAATGAATATAATAAGGCTGGTCACATGCTGCATCTGAAGAGAGAGAACAGTTGGTGAAGGGTCACTTTCACCCCTGTCCAGACCAGCATATTTTATACTTATTTCTCTTGTCAAGTAGCTAATTGTTTTCTTTATAAATATTGTATGTTGTCTTCAGAATTAATTAAGGAAATCATTTCTATCCTCCTCTCTCTTTGAATTTCGAAATCTCTCTCTCTCTCTCTCTCTCTCTCTTGTTCTTCATGTTCTTCATTCTCCAGCAGTAAACTACTTCTAAATCTCTCATTCTAACATAAATCTCACATGGTATCAGAGCAGTATGTTTTTGAGATCTAATTCTTCTTATTCTCTTTTCTTTCTTCTGCTAAATCTCTGAGTTTTTTTATTTCTATTTTTGGCAAAGTTCATCTTGTTCTTCAGCTGTTCATCATTTCCAGCTCCAGAAATTGCCAAAAATGGAAAAGATGATTTCGACCAAGAAAATGAAGAAGGAGAATCTCATTCCAGTGACCCTGGAGGGTCCCAAGTAGGATTAGGTTTTCGTTTTAATAAACCCATTAGGAATAGGATTAGGTTTAGGGTTTTATAAACCAACTAGAAATAGGTTTTGGTTTTCTATTTTCGAATTAGGGTAGGGTTTTCTAGTTAGGGTTTTCTGTTTTGTCTTTATAAAGCCAAAAGCGGCACATATTGTAACTTACACATTCTTTTAACAAAAATCAGAGCTTTTGGCTTTCAAACTTGTCCCTTTGGGGACCTCCCTTCATTGTTCACGTGGTGAACAAGTTTCTTTGTCACACAAGGTTGCGTGAGCTTCTGTGATTCATCCTAGACATGAAGCAGGGTTATCTTGTGTCTCAGGAGTCGCTAAACAACTCTAGAGCAGTCCATAGCTCTATGGTGAAGATCATCCAACGTCCTGGAGCTTCTCAGGCTCAAGGATCCGCCCATCATCCCTCAAGTGTGACTGGGACGAGGTCTTCCTATCCAAGGCCGCACCAGTCCTAACTATCTTTTATGGTCAAGAGTGGCCAGAGTTACCTTGGGAAGTCATGGACTTTGGGACAGCCATATCATGGAGGCTGAAACTTCAAAGAGGATGGCTCAAGAGGATAGTCAGGCTACTTGCCTAAAGCATGAAGACAAGTGGGTTCAAGAGGAACAGCAAACACTTGGAATTATACACAGCTCTCTGTCTGAACAGATCTTGGAGGATCATTATCACCTCAGAACCGCCAAGAGTTTATGGGAGAAGCTTCAAAATGTTTATGGGAATCTATGGGAGAGTCTTCAAGCTGTCTATGAGCAAGACAAAGTTTTCAGTCTTCTCCTAAACTTGGATTCACCCTGCAAAAGTCTGATAAGTTATATCATTCAAGAAAGGAAGCTTCCAAGTTCCCTAGGAAGCCAGTCAAGTACATTTAAGCTCAAGGAGTTTGAGCATCAAGTAATTACAGGAAGAACCATGTATTCAGCACTCTGTGGTGATTCTAATGAAGGAGGAACATGGAGGAGTATGGCAGGGGCGACCAATTCTGATAGTCCAGTGACCAGAAGAGACTTTGATTCCTTTATAAAAGCTGCCAAGGCCCTTATCTCACCCAAGGAGGTTGGTAAATATTATCCTGACTCTAAACCCATCATTATAGATTCAGGAGCTAGCCATCACATGATTAGTGATAGGAACCTGGTTAGTAATATCAAACCTGCCTCAGGGAATGTGCTTATAGCAAATGGTGATAAGGTTAAGATAGAAGGGATAGGGAACCTTAGGCTGTTTGATAGAGAATCCACTGCCTTATATATGCCTCAGTTTACATCAAACTTGCTATCAGTTAAAAGGGCTGTGAGAATAGAGAGAAAATGGTGAGAGTATGATGGAGAGTAAGTTTGGTGAAGAGAGTAACAAGAATGGTTGAGAAACAAAGATAATGAGCCTACTGGACAGATTGTATAAAAGATAGAGACTGAGAGTGTTTGAGAGAATGGTTGAGTGTGAGCTCGTGTGAGCTGAGAATAGGAGACTTGAGAGATTATAGGAACCAGAGAATAGGATAATTGGTGTAGGAGAAACTTAACTCTCACCTCAAACAGTATTAGAGATTATGGAGAGTTTAAGAGAGTTTCTCAGTATGGGAGAGTGTATGAGACTTAGAGAGAATATGAGAGTGTATGAACCAGAGAAAATAATGAAGGAGGAGCCTCAATTCTCCTTAGGAATTTCGTGGGTACATGTAGGGGGCTTTATAGCCAAGTTACTAGGCAAAACAACAACATTAAACTAACAATAAAATAGTGAAATTAAATACTATTATGAAATGAAGTTCAGATCTGGTTGGGACAGACTGGTGTGGAGCAGGCTGTGGCATGGACAGTCTGGCACGTCCAGAGGAAGAGAAAGTGACTGGAGGAAGAGGGCACATTCAGCTTGGTGTGATAGTGACAGGTCCAGCTGCTTCTCCAAAGCACCCATGTGACTTCTTCTGGTCCAAATCAAACCAGAACTAAGTACTTCTATTCAAACTTGATTCCCTTTACTTCTGGAGGCTCCCAACGTCCACATTAAGTCTCCCCAACTCCTTTCTTGCCTTGCAAGGTAAGTTAGGGCAAGATGAGTTGCTTGTGTAGCAAGACTGTACGGACAGATTCAAATCTGCTTCTTCCAGATGCTTGATTTGCTTGCTCCTGATTTTCTTGGTCTTTCATCAACTCCATCTCTGTTTATCCTTCATTCCAACACTCCCCCTCAAGCTTGACCATAGGAATCCTTGGCCAAGCTTGGAACTGAGATTACTTGGCTCATTAAAAACCTAATTATAGGGAAAAAGAGTACAAGCAATCCAGTCTTCTTTTGGACATCTTTCTTGGCAAGTAAGGCACGCCCTTTCCTGGCTTCACACTTCAAATGGTTCCTCTTGAACCTTCTTCTTATTTCACAGCTTGTCTCCCCCTTGCTTCTGGCTTCTTGCCTTCTTCTTGGGTTGAGATCAAGCCAACATGTATTTGGGATGATAATGAGGAGTGTCTGCCCTCCTGGCTTGCACTTGAATTCCTCACTTCATCCTTCTTCAGAATGGCCCTGCAATATGACTTGTAGAACTGACTTGATAGGGGGACTTTGCAAAGAGTTAGCTGCCATCTTTTCAGTGAACTGCCTTCTCTTTGCTTAGCCAAGTATATCCCTGGTCAACTCCATTTTTTTTCCTTTGCTTCAGCTTCAACAATGGGTCATTGGCTTCTCATTAACACCCCTCCTCAAGCTTGACCAGAGAATGAGAGTATATGGCCAAGCTTGAAGTTGGGAGCCAATGACAGCCAACACCTTGAGGCCACAGCCCTCTTGGCTTGAATTGTGGCCTTTTTCTCTTGAGGAACCTCCTATTCACCCTCTTGGCTTCAGGTAAGACCTCTTGAGTAATCTCTCCACAGTACCAATCTTCCTCTCTACCATCTTGGGAGTTAATGAACACAATCAGTGTCCAAAGTGTTGTTGGGTTGTGGGCAATCTCTCCATGAACAGGAATTTACATCTTCTGTAAGCTCTGAACACATGGGCTTCTTGCTCTTAATTTAAGGAGGCACAGCTTATCAAGAACCGAAGCTGGTTTCTTGAACCTCCAGCCCATGGGGGCTTAGTGAAACTGAAGAGGTTTGAGGTGTGGATTGAATATCCAAAACCTCTTCTTGATGATTTTCTCATTCTGGTCAAGGATAAACTTTAAACCCCTCCTGTCCTCTTTCTGGTTGTGGGTCTTGGTGGTCAGAGATTGAGCTTCAGCTTTGTTGGCCAAATAATGATTTGAACAGCCTAGCTTTGAAACTTTTTCAGTGACCTTGATGCAGAAACCATTTCTTCCAAAGGTTTTCTTCAGCATTTTGGACAAGATGAGGTGATTTTGTTTCCTCTTTGGACCCCTTGCAGTCTCTGGAGTCGCCATATCAGTTGTGGTCTCCATCATGGAGAGTTTGGACCAGTGGACAAGAGAATGTATCCACTGTTTTTTTTTCAAGAGACAAAACTGGAAACTGATACTTTGATGAAGCTTGTTGATGCGAAGTTAACTTTTATGATGCGTTAGTGACGTATGACTCGGTCACCCTGCACAGTGTGACTCCTCACAGGACATCTCAGCCAAGTCGGAACCCCTCACACCGGCCCGCACCCACTGCAGTGGTAATCAACTCCAACCCTTTCTTCGACAATCCATTCCTGGATTAAATCGATAGGTTGTTGGCTCGGGGGATCGAACCCCTTACCCTTTATCAGCGATCTGTTAGGATCACTGACAACCAGTTGAGCTGCAGCTCAATTGGTTGTCAGCTTTCCTAACAGATCTCTGATAAAGGGTGGGGGGTTCGATACTCGACCCACACCAACAACCCATCGAATTAAACCCGAAGGATAAAGCTTGATGTGATCATGGAAAGCACCAAGGAATGTGATGTGATCATGGATCAGATCAACAAGGAAGATGATGTATCTAGGAATGCACCCATGGACAAACCAGCTGATGAAGATGTCTTAGCCATTCCAGGAGGTCCCATGACTCGTTCTAGAACCAAGAAACTAAATGGAGCCATTGGAGGATTAGTTAGACTCGTTTGGAAACAAGAAGAAGGTCTTGGACAAAGCTTGATGATCCGAGATACCTTGATCACCTTTCAAGCTATCTCCTCATCTAGCTGATTTAGTACTTAGGCAAAGTACTTGTGTGTGCTCTTTTCCTTGCTCTCGGTTTTGTCCCAAAGAGGTTTTACGGAGGAAGGTTTTTAACGAGGCCACAAGCTGCTTTAACACATCTCCTAAGTGCTAATATCGGTCCAAGCCTAAGAAGACTACTCTATCTGTTTACCTTATGTTATTAATCAATAGTTTTTATGTTATTAAGTTTTCGAAACCTAAGGAGCGTGTTCCTTGGTTTCTATTTAAACCCTTGCATCCCTCATTCTAAAATAAGCAGTCTTTTATCAATCTCTCTCGTTCTCTCTTCTCTTTGAGTGGAAGAATCTCTGTTGTGTCATATCCAGAACCTTAAGGGCTTCTACTTGGTGTGTAATATCCGATCTAGTTGCCTAGGAGTATCAGGGAGCCTTTCCGCAGCTTCTTGTGTCACCATTCATCCCACACGCCTTGGAGGATTCGAGTCTTCTGATTCATTCTCGCGAGGATTATCCCTTGATCTCTCTTCCCAGACCCAGAGCCTTCCTAGGATCTTATTATGTGGTATCAGAGCAACTCTGGAAGGGAAGTAATCGATTTCTCACATATTTTCGTTTTTGTCTTTTCATATTCTGTTGTGTTTTGATCAGATTTGTGTTTCTGTTGTTGAAATCTATTAGCTTTAAGTATTCTGATCACGAATCTGATTGTTTTCTTTTCATTTTCACTTTGATTTCGTGTTGATCTGTGTTTTGTGTCGAAAATCTGATAGAAATAGGGTTCCTTGATCTTGTTTCTGATAAAACTTTTCAGATTGTTGTTGCAGAAGTTATCGATTGTTTGAACTGAAACCGTTTAGGGTTTGTAGAAATCGATCTGTTCCTGTATTGTTAAGTTGATCTATTCTGTTCTGATTAGTTCTGAATTGTTCTTGACATGTCTTGAGTTCGAAATTGATCAGAGAAGTTTGCGGTTTGAATTTATTTTGAATCTGCTCTGATTTATTGTCTACTTGTTTCTGCAAATCGAAATCATTCAAACTTTTCTCTGTTTTAGTTTTAAGTGTTCTGCTTCTATAGAACTTGTTACTGGTTGTGTGTTTTGTGTGTTTCAGGAACCATGGCAGGAGCAAAGACTGCTACTTTGCAGAAGATAATGAAATTCAGGTTGGATGATCAGAGGCAGAGAAGAAAAGAAAGAGAATATTGTGGATCATCCAGAGATGAGTACAATCTAAAAGGGTATGATCAGCTGCAAAGAAACCAGAAGCATGGCGTTTTGAAACATAAAGCTCCTTCCTTCTATGGCACGGCTGATCCTGCAGCATATGTGGAGTGGGAAGAGAAGATTGAACTAGTTTTCAATCGTCAAAACTGTGCTGAAGTAAAGAAGGTTGAAATGGCTACTGCTAAGTTTTGTGGTGATGCTTTAAGCTGGTGGAATCAATTGGTAAAGTGCAGAAGACTTGACAGAAAAGAACCAGTAGAAACATGGTTTAAGTTGAGAGCTTTGATGCGTAGAGAGTATGTTCCAAGACAGTACCACAAGGAAGTACTTCGAAAACAACCATCTGAGACAAAGCTCTACTCTTCAATCCCGGTTCAGAAACAGCCTGACAGCAAGAGATCACGTCCATCTAGTACTTTTGGTTCATCTATCAAGAAACCAATCTGTTACAGCAAGGAGAAAACAATCTCTAATCCCTTTAGAGATGATAAACAATCCTGTTTATTCAGTGAGAAGGATAAGGATGCACTGTTAAAAGTAATGGTGGATGTGGATAAGCAATTCAAAAGGTCCAACACAACCCGTCCAGCCATAGAAGCACAGAACCAAGAGTGTTTCACTTCTGTCTCAGAACTCAAAGTGGCAGAACCAGAACCAGAACCAGCTGCGCCTATCCAAGAAGATCAAGCCAAAGAATCATCATTTACCATTCAGAAAGAAGAGCAGCAATTCCAGGACGTGCTGGTATCAATCATTCAGGATGTGGTAGAAGAGAATGCACCCAAGGAACCACAAGCAGATCTAGGAATAGTGCAACTGATTGTCTTTGATCCATGTGATTTCCAAAAGACTTTCTTGGGTACCTTTCTGATCAGTACTTTTTTTTGGAACAAGACCAGGGCAATGGAGCTTTCAAGACACGAACTGGGCATGAAGAATGATGTATTTGAGCCTGGAGGAGAGCTATGGAATCTCAGGAACAAGATTGAGAAGGAATCAGCTGCAGTAACACCTGGTTTTGTTGATTTCACACCCTTTGAAGAACTGGTGTTGCACGTCTCAGCTCAGCAAGAATTTCATTATGAAATCAATTGGAGAAGGTCACCAGCTCTGTCTTGGATCCAACGTGCCAGAAACCACAGCAAATGGCCACATGATCATCAAGATATTGCTTATTTTGCAAAACTTGTCAGTTTGGATCATTCCCAAGAGAAGCTTCTATCTGATTGTGCTGGAAGGTTACAGACCTACTCGTGGAGACCTGGAGCATATGTCCACAATATTATCATCCTTGGAGAGTGCTCTGATCGTGCTATAACCGGCCGGGGTCATAAGGAGTTGGAAGTATTAGAATGAAGAAGAAAATGCTAGTGATGGAGTTCACACTGGCATGTCTCCGGAAAAGGGGTGTAAATTCCTAACCATGAAGAATTTGACCATGAAACCAATTTCCCTACATTCTACACTCATCAAGGTCTCGCGGGGAATTGGAATCAGTCCAAAAAGAGTTATGGTTTGGAAGTTACACCAGTTACAAGTTGCAGGTGTTCTGCTGCCCGCTCAAGCAAGAGTGATTTGATCTAGAGTGGCTTGGAAGGCAAGGAAGCTGAGAGGCTTTCTCAGCTCAACCTGAGAACGCCTAAGAGAGCTTCTAGAAGGAGATTTGAAGTTCAAATGTGGATCTACAAGTTCAAATTCAAATTGGAGTTGTTGGGAGTGGTTATTACTATTCCTTTCATTTTTACCTTGTCTTCTTGTCTCCTTGTCCCCTTTCATGCAAGTTTAAACTCTATATATATGTTGTAACTTGATTCTGAATTAAGCAAGAAATAAGAGACAAGCTTATACAAAGTTCTTGTATCTCCATCTCTTTACTAAGTGTTCTTCAAGTTCTTCACAATGTAGAGAGGTTGTGATACACGATTTAGGATCTGCCTAATGGCACATCATTGCTTGCCCATTCTACTCTAAAATCACCTCTAAACTCTTAATTAATCTTCTCTTACTCTAGCTTACTGATTCTATCTCCTTTTAGTCTTAAGCACACAAACTATAAGTGTTGTGTTACTTCACAAGGATAGATTCATACTAGAGATAGTTTAATTCTAGTTCTTGTATCAAACTCACAGCCACTTTATCTTGTTAGATTCAGATGGTGTGTAGAGTGTTTTGCTGAGAGGATTCAATCACAAGTTGATTGTCTCTTCCTTGTAGTTGTGAGTTCTTGTTGTTGGTTAGAAGGGAATTCAGTCGCAAGTTGACTGAATACTCTCTTGACATGAGACAAACACTCATGAATTCTAACATGGTATCAGAGCCTTGTTGCTCTTCTTGGGATGAACTCACTTCTTTTGTGTCTGTTTCTTCATCTGAAACTCTCTCTCTCTCTGACTCAACTTAGTTTCGAGGAGCTATGTGGCTAGGATTCAAAACTTGGACAGTAGAGAGTTTAGATGAGTTATGATTTCAAAATTTCAAAATCTAAGTGTTTACTCAAGATGTAAGTCTTTAAAAGTTTTTTTTAAAATCAATGACTCTCCCCTTGATCTCCTCATTGTTTAAGCTTTTGGATGAAAGAATAAAGTCTGTTCATACCAGCTTGAGGGAGGGAGAAAAGATTAAACTTGTGTCTTGAAAAACACTTGAAAAAAAATCGATTTCAAAGATATGTGCGTTCTTTGAAAGGATTTTGAATTCTGAAAAATGTTTTGCATTGTGATTTCAAACTCTTTTATTCCTCTCCTCTTGTTTCTCTTAATAAGCTTGGGCTATTAAGTCTGTACAAATATATGCTTGAGGGAGGGAGAGTGATTAAAAGATTGTTTTGAGTTTGAATACTCTTGAAATATTTTGGAAATTGATTTTTCTTATGAAAAGGTTGTGGAAAGTATTTTTTAAAATTCTGGAAAAGTACTTTAAAATTTTTTTTGATAAGTTCTTGATGAATTCTTGGTTTATTAGAACCATTGTAAAAGGATTTAATTCCTTAGGAAATTGCTTTAAATTACTTTGCAAGATTTCTTTGAAAGAAAAGGTTTTCAAAACCATTTGTGAAAAGGTTTTCTTCTCTTGGCCTTTATGGCCTTTGAAATTGGTTGATGAACAAAGAATTGTGTTCCATTCAACCCTTGTTCTTTCCTCCAGAAATCACCTTTGTGTGATCTAATCTCTTAATGAGTTATTTTTGTTGTTAAGGTTGCAGGAATCCCTTGAAAGGAACATGTCCTTGCATCCATGTAATGAAAGACTGGTTGAGAAGTCATTGCCTCTCCAGAATTGGTGATCAACCATGAACGCCTTAGAGCTGTGGTTTGATGTTTTGCTCAGCCATAGAACCTTGAAGGTCATGGACTGAAGATGCTTCCGCTTATACTCTCCATCTCACCATTATCCACTACACTTTTGGTTACTTATACTCTCAGTCTTGTTATCATATTCTTACAATCTCTTTCTCTCATTTTACAATGATCATTCACTCTCTTTGGCACTCTTGGAACTTCCACAAGCGTGAGTGTGCCCTCACTAGGAAGTTCCACCACTGATTCTGTCTTTGATGTTCTAAATTTACAGATTCAAATTACTGATATGATCATAGTCTCATTGAGGCATGAAGTTAAATGTATGGGCACAGAACATATCTGAAGTTAGAACCGATTGCCCCAGCTTGAAGAACCTGGTGTGAAGAGTCTGGTGGAAAGCGATGCATCAGCTTGACAGAAGGAGTCTATTGCCTGGAGGTGCAAGCGCATACTGAAGTTAGAACCAATGGAGACCTTTTGGGTGAAGTTGATGGATCAGCTCAGATGTGACTGGTTCTCTCCCAGTTTGATCATGGACCATGCCATAGATCATTCTACTAATACTCTGGTTACTCATTCTCTCACTCTCTTGTTACTCATTCACTTATTCACTGGTTACTTTTCTTAAATCATTGGGATCAGAATTGGTGAGTTATCAAGGTCTGATCCTAGTGTGTGTGGTCTAATTCTTGCTGGAGTTTGAGTGGTGTTTCAGGTACACAAGTGTTGTCTCTGTTCATCACCAGTCCAAGACAAAGAATAAGGACATTGTCCATGCTGATCAGAGCCTACACATGATGTATATTCCTGTGTCATTCAGAGCCTACATATGATGTACATTCCTGGCCATGGAGAGATGTTTTGTGTGTGAAACCGGTTGAAGAAGCGCAGCCTGTTTGGGTGTTGAGCTCCTGGTTCAAAAGACTTACAAGAGGCAGTGGAGAAAAGACTAAGGGAGGAACCGGTTGACTTAAGCGCAGCTGTAGGGGTGATGCGCTCCTGGTTTCAATACTCAATGTGCTCACTTCCAAGCTTGATCCTTCACTTATTCTCTCCGGATCATGCTTGAGGAGGGGTAATGGTGAGCTATCCTGAAGGTCCAAGTCGTCCATTGCCTCACCTCAGATAATTTGGAGGATTCAAGTGTCCAAGAGACACTCCTCACCATTCATACCAACCATATGCAAGGGGAGTAACCATTTCAATCTATAAATATGAATTGATTGGTTTATGCCTTGAGAATTGATGCAAGTGTTTATGCATTATGTAGAAGGTACTTGGAGTTCTCTATAGCAGAAGCTGGTAGACCATAACTCTCCTTGAAGATGGCAAGAAGTCACAAGAAAGAGGGAGACAACACACCAGCTTGTAGAAGAGATGATCCAAGAAATGATGTGCGCAAGTTATGGAGTTCATACTTGCTGCTTAAGAAAGGCCTTGATCCAGAGTCTATGTGTCCAACCACACTGGTTCTAAGACACATAGAACTCATTGGCCAATCCCTAGGCTTTGTAGAAGTCCACTCTTTTTCCCTTAGAAAGTTTTGTCCCATGAGGTTTTCTTGCTAAGGTTTTTAATGAGGGAGCTTCTTCAAGGTTCCAAGCTTGCCCAAGGATCTCCTATGGTCAAGCTTGAGGGGGAGTATTAGAATGAAGAAGAAAATGCTAGTGATGGAGTTGACACTGGCATGTCTCAGGAAAAGGGGTGTAAATTCCTAACCATGAAGAATTTGACCATGAAACCAATTTCCCTACATTCTACACTCATCAAGGTCTCGCGGGGAATTGGAATCAGTCCAAAAAGAGTTATGGTTTGGAAGTTACACCAGTTACAAGTTGCAGGTGTTCTGCTGCCCGCTCAAGCAAGAGTGATTTGATCTAGAGTGGCTTGGAAGGCAAGGAAGCTGAGAGGCTTTCTCAGCTCAACCTGAGAACGCCTAAGAGAGCTTCTAGAAGGAGATTTGAAGTTCAAATGTGGATCTACAAGTTCAAATTCAAATTGGAGTTGTTGGGAGTGGTTATTACTATTCCTTTCATTTTTACCTTGTCTTCTTGTCTCCTTGTCCCCTTTCATGCAAGTTTAAACTCTATATATATGTTGTAACTTGATTCTGAATTAAGCAAGAAATAAGAGACAAGCTTATACAAAGTTCTTGTATCTCCATCTCTTTACTAAGTGTTCTTCAAGTTCTTCACAATGTAGAGAGGTTGTGATACACGATTTAGGATCTGCCTAATGGCACATCATTGCTTGCCCATTCTACTCTAAAATCACCTCTAAACTCTTAATTAATCTTCTCTTACTCTAGCTTACTGATTCTATATCTTTTTAGTCTTAAGCACACAAACTATAAGTGTTGTGTTACTTCACAAGGATAGATTCATACTAGAGATAGTTTAATTCTAGTTCTTGTATCAAACTCACAGCCACTTTATCTTGTTAGATTCAGATGGTGTGTAGAGTGTTTTGCTGAGAGGATTCAATCACAAGTTGATTGTCTCTTCCTTGTAGTTGTGAGTTCTTGTTGTTGGTAGAAGGGAATTCAGTCGCAAGTTGACTGAATACTCTCTTGACATGAGACAAACACTCATGAATTCTAACAGGAAGTTGATCAAAAAGACTTGCTTCTCGACCATGTCAAAATATGGAAGCCACCAGATATGCATCAGCTTCAATACCATGGCAGAGATTATCAAACCATGATTGGAAATGGAGAATTCACTAGAGAAAATGGTAAAGTGATCACTGGATCAGGAGAAGAACTGATGATTTCTTCTCAAATCAAGGAGAAACCACCAGATCAACTTAGTCTACAGCAATCTCCAAAGAAACAACCTCGAGGACAAACTGTTTTGAGGTGTACACTTTTCCAAAAGAAGGATATAAGCTATGAATCAACCTGTCCCACATTCTTAGTCCTTCCTACATCTACACGAAACCAGTTTGAGGCTAAAACCAATTTAGAGTTGCAAGTTACTGATTCTACAACTCAGGTACACCTACACTTACTTTATTCTGAATTATCTGAGTTTAGAACATCTCAATCCTATATATGGCGACCAGGTGAGCATGCTAAGGTAAGTGATCATGTTTTCAAGAGTTCTTGTATCGATTACACAGATATGATGCACTTGTTTTTGTCAAAAGAGTCATGTGCAGATTATGATGAAGCATTGAAGCATACAAGGAGAAAGAACAAGCATGTGGAAGACAAGCGGTTCAAGCCACCTGATTTGTATCAGGATAAGCACCAAGACGTCACTGGCTTCATCCTCATCAAAGAAGCACCACCAGATGCAGCACACAAGCCAAAACTGAGCAAAAACCAATTTGGGATACGATTATTACTCTTTGATAAATTTTCATGTCCTAACTTGCTTTGTTTCCATGTATCAGGTTTGAGTAATGAATCAGGAACTAAATGGATCAATGCCTTCTACATATCCGAACCAGTCAGCAACAATGCCTATAAAAGAGGCTTGCAAGGTAAGTGTAATCTGATTTTAAACTTTGATGTTACTGACTTGGTCCCCTCTATTGCAGGTAAAACAGATTTGAGGACAAATCTTTTTGAAGAGGGAGGGGATGATGTGATCATGGAAAGCACCAAGGAATGTGATGTGATCATGGATCAGATCAACAAGGAAGATGATGTATCTAGGAATGCACCCATGGACAAACCAGCTGATGAAGATGTCTTAGCCATTCCAGGAGGTCCCATGACTCGTTCTAGAACCAAGAAACTAAATGGAGCCATTGGAGGATTAGTTAGACTCGTTTGGAAACAAGAAGAAGGTCTTGGACAAAGCTTGATGATCCGAGATACCTTGATCACCTTTCAAGCTATCTCCTCATCTAGCTGATTTAGTACTTAGGCAAAGTACTTGTGTGTGCTCTTTTCCTTGCTCTCGGTTTTGTCCCAAAGAGGTTTTACGGAGGAAGGTTTTAAACGAGGCCACAAGCTGCTTTAACACATCTCCTAAGTGCTAATATCGGTCCAAGCCTAAGAAGACTACTCTATCTATTTACCTTATGTTATGTTTAATCTATAGTTTTTATGTTATTAAGTTTTCGAAACCTAAGGAGCGTGTTCCTTGGTTTCTATTTAAACCCTTGCATCCCTCATTCTAAAATAAGCAGTCTTTTATCAATCTCTCTCGTTCTCTCTTCTCTTTGAGTGGAAGAATCTCTGGTGTGTCATATCCAGAACCTTAAGGGCTTCTACTTGGTGTGTAATATCCGATCTAGTTGCCTAGGAGTATCAGGGAGCCTTTCCGCAGCTTCTTGTGTCACCATTCATCCCACACGCCTTGGAGGATTCGAGTCTTCTGATTCATTCTCGCGAGGATTATCCCTTGATCTCTCTTCCCAGACCCAGAGCCTTCCTAGGATCTTATTAGTTGTGGTCTCCATCATGGAGAGTTTGGACCAGTGGACAAGAGAATGTACCCACTGTTTTTTTTTCAAGAGACAAAACTGGAAACTGATACTTTGATGAAGCTTGTTGAACTGAGATGAGAGTTCCTTGAGTTTAGACACTGGAATACACCTTTATCTTAGGTACTGGTTATTGAAATAAATAAAGGGATGACCAGAAGAAGAAGATGGTTGATGATCCAAGGATAAGTTCATCAAGAGAAGCCAATCTGGTTCTGTTTGTACAGACTTGGATCACAAGTAATCTACTATGACCTAACTTGCCTTGGGAGGCAAGGTACTGATGGGAACACGAGCTGAGGGTCTCTAGAAGCTAAGGAAACCGTTGGTAGAGGGTTTGACCAGATTCAAATTCAAATATGGAAGAAAGTCACATGTTAAGCTTAAGGGAGAGCTGTTGCTGGCCTGTCACTTTCACTCATCAGACCTGGTCACTATCTCTCTCCTGTCCCTTTCTCCTCCTCTGGACGTGCCTCCCCTTGGCTGTATCACCTTTGGCCTCTTCTCATCCCTACAGAATTATTTGTTTATATTTCCTTGTTTTAGTAATTGTTTATTGTAAGTGATTGTCTATTTAAAGACCTTCACCCTCTCTTGTAACACTAACCAGAATCAATAGACAAGTTTCTCTCTCTCTAAGCTCGTCTCTCTCTCTCTCTCTCTTACTTGTGTCTAAACAATATTCACAATGTAAGGAGTTAAGCATTAGGGTTTAGAGGCTGCCTTAACTCTATCTCTCTTAAGGCAGCCTAATACTTGTCAAACTCACTCTAAACTCTTCTTTATATTCTCTTAATCTCTAGATTACTGATTCTAAAATCCTCTTCATCTTAAGTACACATATTCTAAGTGTTGTGTTACTTCTCAAGGATTAGATTCATACTAGAGAGTTTCTGCTTCACAAAACCAGTTTACTGTCTAGGATTCTTGGTTATATAGTAAGCTGTGAAAGAGGATTCAATCACAAGTTGGTTGTCTCTTCCCTTAAATGGTGAGTTCCTGTTGTATGGTTGAAGAGTATTCAGTTACAAGTTAACTGAATACTCTCTTGACATGAGACAAACACTCATGAATTCTAACACTGGTGAGGTTCTTCCCTCCTGGAAGACCTTTGGACCAGTGGATAAATAGTTGCACCCAAGACAGTTTTGACCAGAGATTTTGACAGAGATTTTGCGGAAGTAAGAATAGGTTTTAAGGAGCTTTTAGGCTCTGATACCATGTGAGAATAGAGAGAAAATGGTGAGAGTATGATGGAGAGTAAGTTTGGTGAAGAGAGTAACAAGAATGGTTGAGAAACAAAGATAATGAGCCTACTGGACAGATTGTATAAAAGATAGAGACTGAGAGTG
Organism: Moricandia arvensis; assembly: GCA_905132765.1. NCBI lineage: Eukaryota > Viridiplantae > Streptophyta > Magnoliopsida > Brassicales > Brassicaceae > Moricandia > Moricandia arvensis. Next base: position 14,055 of record CAJHQP010006960.1, on the reverse strand, counting down.
TTTGAGAGAATGGTTGAGTGTGAGCTCGTGTGAGCTGAGAATAGGAGACTTGAGAGATTATAGGAACCAGAGAATAGGATAATTGGTGTAGGAGAAACTTAACTCTCACCTCAAACAGTATTAGAGATTATGGAGAGTTTAAGAGAGTTTCTCAGTATGGGAGAGTGTATGAGACTTAGAGAGAATATGAGAGTGTATGAACCAGAGAAAATAATGAAGGAGGAGGCTCAATTCTCCTTAGGAATTTCGTGGGTACATGTAGGGGGCTTTATAGCCAAGTTACTAGGCAAAACAACAACATTAAACTAACAATAAAATAGTGAAATTAAATACTATTATGAAATGAAGTTCAGATCTGGTTGGGACAGACTGGTGTGGAGTAGGCTGTGGCATGGACAGTCTGGCACGTCCAGAGGAAGAGAAGTGACTGGAGGAAGAGGGCACATTCAGCTTGGTGTGATAGTGACAGGTCCAGCTGCTTCTCCAAAGCACCCATGTGACTTCTTCTGGTCCAAATCAAACCAGAACTAAGTACTTCTATTCAAACTTGATTCCCTTTACTTCTGGAGGCTCCCAACGTCCACATTAAGTCTCCCCAACTCCTTTCTTGCCTTGCAAGGTAAGTTAGGGCAAGATGAGTTGCTTGTGTAGCAAGACTGTACGGACAGATTCAAATCTGCTTCTTCCAGATGCTTGATTTGCTTGCTCCTGATTTTCTTGGTCTTTCATCAACTCCATCTCTGTTTATCCTTCATTCCAACAAGGGCAACCGTGGACCTGAATTGTCAAGTTCTTTTTAGACCTGATGAGGTTGAATTTCAAGGCCTGAAGACAGGGCAGGTAATTGGAAAAGGGTACAGCCAACAGGAACTATATCACCTAGAAAAGACTAAGGTTTCTGGAGCATCTCCTGCTCACTGCCTAGTCAGTACTTCTAATGGGATTGAGAGCATCATATGGCACTCCAGATTGGGACATCCTCACACTAGAGCTTTGAACTTGATGTTTCCGGGTATGGTGGTTCAGAATGATGATTGCGAAGCCTGCATCTTGGGGAAGCATTGTAGAACAGTCTTTCCAAGGTCTAGCACTATCTATGAGAAGTGTTTCGACCTGATTCACTCTGATGTGTGGACAGCGCCTTGTATGTCCAGAGAGAATCACAAGTATTTTGTCACCTTCATTGATAAGAAGTCCAAATACACATGGGTGACTCTGATTCAGTCAAAAGACAGGGTGCTGGAGGCATTCAAGAACTTCCATAACCATGTCCTCACCCATTTCAATGCCAAGTTGAAGATCCTCAGGTCTGATAATGGTGGAGAGTACACTAGTCAAGCTTTCAAGCAATACTTGGCTCAGCATGGGGTGATACATCAAACCAGCTGCCCTTACACACCACAACAAAATGGGGTGGCTGAGAGGAAAAATAGGCACCTAATGGAGGTGGCCAGAAGCATGATGTTTCATACAAGTGTGCCTAAAAGGTTTTGGGGAGATGCAGTCTTGACAGCATGTTATTTGATCAATCGAATTCCCACCAGAGTTCTCCAAGATCACTCACCATTTGAGGTACTCAACAAAACCAGACCATCTATTGACCATATGCGTGTGTTTGGGTGTCTTTGTTTTGTATTAATACCAGGTGAACAAAGGAACAAATTAGAAGCAAAAAGTACAAGGGCAATGTTCATTGGATACTCCCCAAACCAGAAGGGTTACAAATGCTATGAACCAGAGACTAGGAGAGTCATGGTGTCTAGAGATGTGAAGTTTGTAGAATCAAGAGGATACTACAATGATAAGAGTTGGGAGGATCTAGAGAACCTATCTCAATCAGCTTCTGATAGAGCAAGCAATCTTAGGAGAGTGATGGAAAGCCTTGGGGTCAGTATGCCTGAAGCAAGAATGGAACCTGAACCAAAAGGGTCTACACCAGAAGCTGATAAAAGGGTGGAGACTGAAACTGGTTCCAGCAATGATGAAGTTGAGGTTCAGGTGGTTCCTCACCTTGACCATGTGGGGGACAATACTGCTGAGCCAACACAACCAGAAAACTCAGCAAGAATTCATGGCCAAGCTGAGCAACAAGATCAAGAGGAATCAGTGGTAAATGAGGGTCAGTCCTCAGATGATGCAGAAGCTGTTCCAGAAGAAGTAGCACCACCAGTACTAAGGAGGAGTACTAGGCTCAGAAAATCTGCTTCTAATTGGATCAACACAAGGGTTTATTTCAACTCTCAAGCAGTTGCCCATCCTACTCAAGCAACATGCTCCCTAGCTCAATATCCTATGGATCATCATGCCTTCATCACTAAACTTGATGAGGCTTACATACCAAGGTCATATGAAGAGGCTATGGCAATTAAGGAATGGAGAGATTCAGTAGGAGATGAGATGGGTGCTATGGAGAAGAATGGAACCTGGTTTGAAACTGAACTTCCCAAAGGCAAGAAGGCAGTAACAAGCATGTTTCTGTTCACAATTAAGTACTTAGCCAATGGGAAACCTGAGAGGAAGAAGACCAGGCTGGTAGCAAGAGGCTACACTCAAGTATATGGTGAGGACTATCTTGAAACCTTTGCACCAGTGGCAAAGCTTCACACCATAAGGATTTTGCTCTCTCTTGCTGTGAATTTGGAATGGGATCTTTGGCAAATGGATGTCAAGAATGCACTCCTACAAGGAGAGCTAGAAGATGAGGTATACATGCGTCCACCACCTGGTATGGAAGGCATGGTTAAACCAGGCAATGTCTTGAGGCTTAGGAAAGCAATCTATGGTCTGAAGCAATCTCCAAGAGCCTGGTATCACAAACTGAGCACAACCCTTAATGGAAGAGGGTTTGTGAAATCTGAGGCTGATCACACCTTGTTTACTCTCACCAGCCAGCAAGGGATCATTGTGATCCTCATTTATGTGGATGATATCATTATCACAGGCAGTAATAAAGAGGGAATCAGCTCCACCATATTGACCTTAGGGAATAAAGGAGACAAAGAAATGAAGAGGATGAAGTTACTTGGGAGACAAGGCAGTCCGTACATGTGTACGGACTGACTTGACTTGCAAGTTACTCATCTGTGACCTAGAGGAGACATGAGAGACAAGGAATAGAGGAGCACTCGCCAAGTTTGAATATTCAAACTGAAGAGGGATCCGTTGGAGGCAAGAAGACAAAGAGTGAATTGTTTATAGTAAAAGTCACATGTGCTCAGCTCACCCACTTGCAGGCAGACCGTTCAGGACCTGTCCCTTTCCTTCTCCAGCATCTCGCCCAGAGCAACATATTTTAATGTATTCCTTTTGTTTATTCATTTATGGGCAGAAGACATCTTGCCTATTTAGGCTCTTGTAAACCTGTTTATTTAGAAGTAAGGAAAAAGAATCCTTCCTCATTCTCTATTCTCTCTCGAGTTCAAACAGCAAACCTCTCTCTCTTTCTTCTTCTCTCGAATCAAATACACTCTCTCTCTCCTGTTCTTGAGTGTTCCTCCTCATATTCTTCATAAACTTACATGGTATCAGAGCCATTTGGCTCCTAAACCTAAATTTTCTTCCGCAAAACTACTCTACACTCTTCCCTCTTTCTTTTCATCCGATCAGTTCTTGAATTTCTTGAAGAACATTCTTTTATCCAGTGGATAATAGCTCTGTTCTTGCGAGTTCATCAACTGTTCTTCATCTTTTCTCTCCTTCCTTTCTCAATACAAACTAAGTAAACTGGTTCTGTTCTATTCTCTGGTTACTCCAGTATTCAGAAACTCATCTTTACTTCTCTAAAATTCTTGGTACATCCTTTTACCCACTGGTCCATAGCTTTTCGAAATGGAGCAAAACAAGGCAGTGGTGATTCCAGTCACTCTAAAGGGGGTTAACTACCTTCTCTGGTCAAGATTGATCAAGAATGCCCTTGGTGGAAGAGGCTTATGGACGCATATCACTTCAGGGGAGGCGCCAAAGCAAACCACCCAAGGAGAAGATGGCAAGGAGATTGTGGTGGCAGATGAAGGCAAATGGAGTCAAGAGGACTTCATGGTGCTGAATATCATCCAAAGCTCACTTGATGGTCCCATTATGGAGGCCTACTCATACTGTGAAACCGCAAAGGATTTGTGGGATACCCTTCAGAAGGTATATGGAAACATATCCAACCTCAGTAGGGTCTTTGAAGTAAAGAAGGCCATCAACTGCTTGAACCAGGAAGATATGGACTTTAACCAACACTTTGGTAAGTTCAGAGCTCTCTGGGCAGAGCTGGAGATGTTGAGTCCAAGCACTACTGATCTGAAAGTTTTCAGAGAGCAAGTGATTGAGTGATGAAGAACAAGTATGAAGGTGATGCGGATGAGACTTGATGAGGAAGAACGAGAGACTGATGGAAGAGTGAGAGTGATTCGTGAGAGAGAGTATGAGAGATTGAGAGACTAATGAGAGAAAGAGATTGAGAGAATAAGTAACCAGAGACTTGAGAGAATAGAGAGTAAACGAGACTAAGAGAGTATGAAGGAGAGAACTTCTCAGCTTGTTTATTAACCATCGACATACAAGTGTATAAATAGGAAAGGAGAGCTACTCTAGGGTTTACAAAATATCAGAGCAAGCATGTGGAGTCAAAGGAAGGTTTGAAATGAGTGGAGCAGGAGCTATACACGCTTGGGGACAGCCTGGCCGGTCAAGGGAGAACTTGGCTGAGAATCGCCTAACAAGCTTGATGAATCTGTCCAGTGAACAGTCCAGGTTCATAGTCCAAGCTCCCCTTCCTTTCCAGCCTGTAAAGGCATAAACCTTATCCTCAGCAAGCAGCATCTCGCAGATCCTTCCCAAGATGCCATTCTGATCCCATCTTCTTCTCCAAACCATCCGAGACCCTTTCTTCACCATTGGAGCTTCTCTGTGACTTGGGATGCAAGGTAAGACCTAGGGTTGTACGGATTTAGGGTTTGGTCCGTACAACTTGACCCGGTTTTTGCACAAACCTAAAATGTCTTCAAATGGTCGAGAAATAAGTTTCCCGGGTTGGCCTGTCCGTACAGGCCGTACAGTCCGTACGGCCGTACAGTACGGACGACCCGAACTTTGCACATCGACCCATTTGATCCCAAACTTCTCCCAAGCCTTCTTCCTTCATAGTAAACCCCTCCTGAACCTTGTTCTAGCTCTTCATAAGCTTCTGGACCCTCCTTAGACCTTGATCAGTCTCTAAGTGGGTTTTGCCCAAGCTTTGCACATTAACCTTTAGTGAGATGGTTTATCACTTCAGGTTAACACTCCCCTCAAGCTTGACTCTATAGATCCTGAGTCAAGCTTGGAACCCTGAAGTCCCTCCTCGTTAAAACCTTACCAAAGAAAACCCTCCTTAGGGATAAAACCTTGGCAAGGAAAGAGTAAGTTCTTTCAAGGCCTAGGGATTGGCCATTGAGCCTTTGTGCCTTAGAACCAGTGTGGTTGGACACAAAGGACTCTGGATCGTGGCCTAAACTCGTGCAGCCAACAACACAAGGCTTGCACACTCATAGAACTCGGCTTGACCTCTTCATAGACCCGGTTTGGGTCTCCCCCTCTCAACTGACTTCAAGGCCACCTTAGAGAAGCTAGGAAACGACCATGATCATCTTCTGTGAGGCTCAAGCACTGGTAATGGTACCTGATACATTATCCCAAAGGTGCATCAGTACTTATCAAGATTAGACAAGGCTCAAAGTTTAAACAAAACCAGAGATTCTAGCAACTTAGACAATCTTCTAAATGAAGCAAGGTATCAATGATGGTTTCAACTAAGGCTCAAGAACTAGAACTTATTCCATTTAACAATCAGAACCAATCTATTCAAGCATTTTAAGAACCATAGAAATGATGAATGACTTGTAATAGACTGAGTTCAAGTTACTTCCCTTTTTGTTTGGATGAGGAGTGACTGCTTTGTCACTTGAATCCCTCACACTTGGCCGGTTGCAACCTCTTCATGGCAACACCAACTTGATGGGAGGTGTGTGGAGCTTTCAGCTTCAGTTTTCAATCACCTCACCACAGAGGCCGCATTGAACTGAGCTTTCATAGACACACAACCAAGGCTGCTCTGAACAGCCTCTTTACATAGACACGCCACTGCCTAGACCCGGTTTGGTGATCCTTTGTTGAAGTCCTTGCACGGCTTGATACTGGACCATGGATCATGTACATTTAGACTCCCCCTCAAGCTTAACTCCGAGACTATGGGAGGAGCTAAGCTTGTGAGATTAGTGTATACAGTTCCCTGGTCTTAAGGAACCATCAGTCTTTCCAAGACTTGATGTCCTAACCCTTGTGAGTTTTGGCTCTCTTCCTTATACCAGGAATAGATGGTGTTTGAATCACCTTAAGAGCCCTCACAAGGTAGTCTCTCATTGTATGATCACCCACTCTACACTTCTTGTAGACTTTGGGACTGATACGTCCATGTGGTATCATACAATGGCATCATCCTCTCATTACATATTCAATCACACTACACTTCCTGTAGTTTATGGACTGACTCGTCCAGTGATGATATGCAATGGCATTAGATCAGTATCATGTCACCTTGGTTTGGTTTGTCACTGTACTTCTTGTATACCTAACAGCACCACAACTCAATGCAAGATTAGATCATCCCATTGGGACCAAACCAAGATCACACATCCGGTTTGATCACCAATGCCTCAACAAGCTATGATCTTGAAACACGCTAATCACAAGAACAAGATCAAGCACATTTCAATCTCTAAAGAGCAATGTATGCTTTCAACAATACACTGACACTTTAGGCTTTTAATTTCATGCAGCAATAGATGTATGCAACAACTTAAGCAAGACTATATGAATGCAATAGGTTCAATCCGAGAGCTACAAGAGACTACGCACACCAGTTCCAATCAAAACCAATGAAGCAAGCAACCTAGACAGCTTCTAAATGATGCAAGCAAACACTGATGGATTAAACAAAGGCATTAGAACCAGTGTCCAACCGGATTGACCTTAGACAGAATGAGAAATGCTTATGCACAACAGATTATCAAAACCATGAAACAAGAGCTTAGACAACTTCTAAATGCTTCAAGACAACCATGATGGATAAGCTATGACAAAAGCGATCAGGAACATACTACAATGCACTAAACAAGCCAGGAGATCCTGGGACACAAACACCACTCAATGCACAACTAAACAAAGACACAAGCTCTTATTAAGGGTTTAGGAGGTTTGCTTACAACCCAAGGAATCTGAGCTGATTCCTTGAAACTCCATGGACACGGCTCATCTGAACTTGGCAGGTTTGAGATGTGGGTTAAGCACCCAACACCTCTCCTTGGTGTGTCCATCCCTCTTGCAATGCTCGCACTTGAGACCCCTTCTGTCCTCCCTCTTGTAGGCCGCCTTGTGGGACTGAGGAACTGCTTCAGCTTGTGATGCAAGGAGAGGACTCTCCTTTGCTTCAAACAACCCGTGTGACCCTTCCTCCTTTTGGACTTGGGAACACACCTCTTCAAGCGCGGGAAGCTTCTCAGACCTTAGGATATGTTTGATAAGATCATTGAAGGTAGGACTGAGGGTCAAGAGCAGACTAAACACCTTGTCTTGCTCCCTTCTTTCATTCAACACTTCTGGGTCAAGAGATTGAGGTCTCAGCATCTCAAGTTCAGACCAAAGGGCTCTGAACTTTCCTAGATGAACCGTGAACTCCTCATTCTCTTGGGACAGGTTGTTGATGGCTCTCTTGATTTCAAAGACTCGGCTGAGGTTAGAGATGTTACCATAGATCTTGTTTAAGGTTTCCCAAAGCTCTTTAGCACTCTCACAGTATGAGTAGGCTTCAAGGATAGATCTTTCTAGGGAGCTTTGGAGAAAGGTCAAGACTGTGTAGTCATCTTGTTGCCACTTCTCTTCCGAGACAATAGGAGAACCAGTATCACCACTGGATGAACTCTCTTGAGAGGCGACAGCTTTGGAGGAGTTTGGAGCACCTGAGATGCAATGGCTCCATAACCCTTTTCCACCAAGGGCTGTCTTCACCAGGCGTGACCAGAGAAGGTAGTTGGGACCTTTGAGGATGACTGGAATGACAATGGCTCTGGAAGACTCCATCTTGAGGTCGGATTATGAGCTACACTGTCTTCTTTGTCTTTAAAGGTGTGGACTTTAGATCCGGATGAACTGGATCTGAAAGGAGTGATCTTTAGAGCTTGTGACTAATGCGAAAGCTTCACCAGGAGACTGAGCAACCTGGCTCTGATACCATGAAAGTTTTCAGAGAGCAAGTGCTTGAGTGATGAAGAACAAGTATGAAGGAGATGCGGATGAGACTTGATGAGGAAGAACGAGAGACTGATGGAAGAGAGAGAGTGATTCGTGAGAGAGAGTATGAGAGATTGAGAGATTAATGAGAGAAAGAGATTGAGAGACTAAGTAACCAGAGACTTGAGAGAATAGAGAGAGTAAACGAGACTAAGAGAGTGTGAAGGAGAGAACTTCTCTGCTTGTTATTAACCATCGACATACAAAGGGTATAAATAGGTAAAGAGAGCAACAATAGGGTTTACAAAATATCAGAGCAAGCATGTGGAGTCAAGGGAAGGATTTGAAACGAATGGACCAGAGGCTTCACATGCTTGGAGACAGCCTGGCCGGTCAAGGGAGAACTTGGCTGAGAATCGCCTAACAAGCTTGATGAATCTGTCCAGTGAACAGTCCAGGTTCATAGTCCAACCTCCCCTTCCTTTCCAGCCTGTAAAGGCATAAACCTTATCCTCAGCAAGCAGCGTCTCGCAGATCCTTCCCAAGATGCCATTCTGATCCCATCTTCTTCTCCAAACCATCCGAGACTCTTTCTTCACCATTGAAGCTTCTCTGTGACTTGGGATGCAAGGTAAGACCTAGGGTTGTACGGATTTAGGGTTTGGTCCGTACAACTTGACCCGGTTTTTGCACAAACCTAAAATGTCTTCAAATGGTCGAATATTAAGTTTCCCGGGTCGGCCCGTCCGTACGGTCCGTACAGTCCGTACGGCCGTACGGTACGGACTGCCCTATTTTTGCACATCGACCATTTGCTCCCAAATTGCACCCAAGCCTTCTTCCTTCATAGTAAACCCTTCCTGAACCTTGTTCTAGCTCTTCATAAGCTTCTGGACCCTCCTTAGACCTTGATCAGTCTCTAAGTGGATTTTGCCCAAGCTTTGCACATTAACCTTTAGTGAGATGGTTTATCACTTCAGGTTAACAATGTGCTCAAATCCAGAAGGAGCAAGGCTCAGTGGGGCTATTTGGTGGAAAAGGTGACTTGAACATGGCTCACAAGGCTGAAGCCACAGTTAACAAGGCCTACTTCAAGCCAGAGAACCGGCGAGTTACTTGTGAGCATTGCAAGAAGAGTGGTCATATGAAGAACCAGTGCTGGATTCTTCACCCTCATCTCCGACCTCCATCACGGTTCAATCAGGCCAGGGCTCATGAAGCTGTCCATCAGAATGCCCAGCCATCAGTTCAACCAGTGCATCAACAAAATGGAGGGAGAGCCATGAACTCTACTGCCCACATTGCTGGAACATCTACTCAACTCCACCAGGAGGACTCTCTAATCCTCAAGCCAGACATTGAGGCTCTCATAAAAGCCCTCAATGCAAACTCTGGTAACCTTAGTAGTGATGTTCATAATGCTTTAAATTCCATTCAGTGCAACTCTAAAACTGATAGGCCTTTAATCATAGATTCTGGAGCCTCACACCATATGATAAGAGATGCTAAACTGATTAGTAATGTTAAACCGGCTCTAGGAAGTGTGATGATAGCAAATGGTGATAAGATACCCATTGAGGGTATAGGGAATTTGAAACTATTTGATAAAGAGTCTAAGGCTTTATACATGCCCACTTTTACATCTAACTTACTCTCAGTAAAAAGGGCGACTTGTGATCTTAATTGCCATGTGATTTTTAGTCCTAATGAGGTTCATTTTCAGGATATTGAGACAAGTAAGATGATTGGAAAAGGTGTGAGCAAAGGAGACCTCTATTTGCTTGAAGACACCAAGCTTAAATCAAATTTACCTTATGCTTTTAATTCTGCTTCTGTTTTAGATTCCAGTGTTTTATGGCATGCTAGATTAGGCCATCCTCACTCTCGTGCCTTAGGGTTGATGTTACCTAACTTGTCTTTTAAGAATGATAGCTGTGAAGCTTGTATTCTTGGTAAACATTGCAGAACTGTTTTCTCTAAATCAAACACTATTTATGAACATTGCTTTGATCTAGTTCACTCAGATGTCTGGACTGCTCCTTGTGTATCTAGGGAAAACCACAAATACTTTGTCACCTTTATAGATGAGAAATCAAAGTATACTTGGCTGACCTTAATCCAATCTAAAGATAGAGTGTTAGAAGCTTTTATCAACTTTCAAAGCTATATCACTAATCATTTCAATGCCAAGATTAAAATTTTTAGGTCAGATAATGGTGGTGAATACACAAGTAATGCTTTCAAGAACCACTTGGCCAAACATGGAATCATCCATCAAACCAGTTGCCCATACACACCTCAACAAAATGGAGTGGCAGAGGGGAAGAATAGACATCTCATGGAGGTTGCTAGGAGTATGATGTTCCACACTAATGTCCCCAAACGTTTTTGGGGTGATGCTGTGGTATCAGTAGAACACCTACACGAATACTCCATGATGTCTCTCCCTATGAGGTATTGAATAAAACCAAACCCTCTCTTGATCATTTGCGTGTGTTTGGTTGTCTCTGCTTTGTTTTGATTCCAGGAGAACAGAGAAATAAACTTGAAGCCAAAAGTGTCAAAGCCATATTCATTGGGTATTCTGCAAATCAAAAGGGATACAAGTGCTATGTGCCAGAAGCCAGGAGAGTAATGGTCTCAAGGGATGTTAAATTTGTTGAGTCAAAAGGATATTATGGTGAGAAAAGCTGGGATAACCTGAAAGATCTCTCACACGCCCCATCAGACAGAGCAAATAACTTGAGGATCATCCTGGAGAGCCTTGGTGTTACTCAGCCCAAGGCAAGGGAGGCTCCCAGAGAGACTCCTCATCAAACCGCAGATACAGTTCCAGAGGGTATCCAGGTTGATCCTGAGGGGGACAACCAACCAGAACCAGAAGGAACAATGCAGCATGAAGGTTCTGAAAGTCATGATCAACCTGATCACCCTCAAGATCATGAAGATGAGGACACTGAAGAGCAAGTGCAAGTACAACCATTAAGAAGAAGTACCAGGATTAGGCATGATCCAGAGACCTGGAAAAATAAAAGAGTATACTTCAATGCCAATGCAGTTGCTCATCCCACTCAGGCAGTTTGCTCCTTGGCTCAATATCCAGAAGAACATCAAGCCTTCATAAGCAATGTAGATCAAGAGTACCTTCCAAGAACTTATGAAGAGGCAATGGCAGATGATGAATGGAGAGCATCAGTTGAAGATGAAATCAATGCCATGATCAAGAATGATACATGGTTTGAAACTGAGCTTCCCAAAGGAAAGAAAGCAGTAACAAGTCGAATCATCTACACCATCAAGTATCTAGCCAATGGAAAACCAGAAAGAAAGAAGACAAGGCTAGTGGCAAGGGGGTTCACTCAGACTTATGGAGAAGATTACTTGGATACATTTGCACCAGTAGCAAAACTCCACACCATCAGAATCATACTCTCACTTGAAACCAACTTGGAGTGGGATCTATGGCAAATGGATGTGAAGAATGCATTCCTTCAAGGAGAACTAGAGGATGAGGTCTACATGCGCCCTCCTCCTGGTTTAGAAGACATGGTCAAACCAGGAAATGTGTTGAGACTCAAGAAGGCCATCTATGGGCTGAAACAATCACCAAGAGCTTGGTACCATAAGCTCAGCACTACCCTCAATGGAAAAGGGTTTAGTAGATCTGAGGCAGACCATACTCTATTCACTCTTACCAGCCAACAAGGTATAGTAGTCATCCTTGTGTATGTTGATGATGTTGAAATAAGTGAGTACATGAAGACATTAATACCAAGAAGAGATCAAGAGAAGAGAGGAAGAAGACTTGAAGAAGACTCAGGCAGTTTGAAATTCAAAACTAGATCTGCTGGAAAACAGCTGTCATGCACTTATGTTTCTCTCTCTCTCTCTCTTCTATCTGTCTTTAAAACTCTTGTAAAGCCACGAAAATGAGAATAAGAAGCTGAGTATTCTCTCCATTCTCTCTATTCTCTTTATTCTCCCTATTCTCTGTTTTTTTTCTCTAAAGATTTCATGGTATCAGAGCCAGGTTACTGATAATCTGGGTGTGTGTTCTTCATTTAACAGTAAAGGTTGAAACTTTCTAGAGATTCAAGGAAAGTTTGAAGTTTGAAGCTTTCTTTCACTAGATCTAAAGTATTTTCTGGTTTATTCATCTCAAAGTCTCAACCTTTCCTGGATTTGAAACTCGAGTGTTCTTCAGCTTCATAAAGACTCAAGCTTTTCCAGATCTGTTTTTTTTTTCTTTTTCGAAAAATCTGGGTTCTTTCTTGAGTGTTCTTGGTGTTCTTGAGAGTTCTTGGTGTTCTTGAGTGCTTTTGGCGTTCTGGGTTTGGTCAAGTCTTTCTGATGAAGACAACCAGTCTCAACAGTGAAAGAAAGCAAAGATCTAGTTTTTCAGTGAAGACTGAAGAGGAAAATGGTGGAATCTGGTCCAGATGGGCAAAGGCAGCTTTGGAAAGCTGTATGCTGTGGAGAAGTCATGTAAAGGAGAAACCTTTAAGAGAAATGGCTACAGAAGAAGGTCAGGCGTGGAGTCTGAAGTATGAAGAAAGAGCTGTTCAAGAAATCAGTACAAGGGGTGAGATTGTAACAGCTTATGGGAGTAGATCCAATCTGAGAAAAAGAAAGGAAGAACTCCAGAAGATTGTTCAGCATACACATGAGATGTGTAAGAAGAACAAGAAACAAACTTTGATTTGGAATGGTGCAAGATGCAAGAAGGGAAGGCTGAGGAGACTTTCCATGACTTGGATCAGAAGGAAAAATACTCAAAGGAAGAGTAGAAAGGCTGGTCAGTTAAAAGGAGATATGGAGGTCAAAATGGCCAAGAAAGCTGTGCAACAGATGATTAGAGGAGAGTGCTCTTACTCTGCCTACATGGGTAGCTCAGTGGAGAAGAAAGTGGATATGAGACATCAGGAGACAACAGGAGCTGATGGTTTCGTTACCAGGAAGGAATGGGAAGGATACATAAAGGAAATCCAAGCCTTGGTCACTGCCAAGAAGCGCAGCAGACAGTCCAATGCTAATGAAGAGATCACTAAGCCTATCATCATTGACTCTGGAGCAACGCATCACATGATCAGTGATAGGAGCTTGATGAGTGACATTAAAGCCACTACAGGAAGTGTTAAGATAGCCAATGGTGATCAGATTCCAATAGAGGGGATAGGAAACTTGAAACTGTTTGAGAAGGATTCAGCTGCTTTCTACCTGCCTAGGTTTACATCCAATTTGATATCTGTGAAGAGGGCAACAGTGGACCTTAATTGTCAAGTTGTCTTCAGGCCAAATGAGGTGGAGTTTCAAGACCTGGAGTCTGGACAAGTTATTGGTAGAGGAGATGTCAAAAATGAGCTCTACCACCTTCACACAACTAAGCTCTCTAAACCCTTTAACTCTGTTTGTTTAAGTAGTGCTACTGATAGGATTGAAAGCATTACTTGGCATGCTAGGTTGGGTCATCCTCATACTCGAGCAATAGAACTGATTCTTCCTGCTTTATCATTCAATCATTTAGAGTGTGAGGCTTGCATATTAGGGAAGCACTGTAGGACTGTTTTCCCAGCATCTGAAACTATATATGGGAACTGCTTTGATCTAGTTCACTCTGACGTGTGGACATCCCCATGTGTGTCTAGGGACAATCAGAAGTATTTTGTGACATTCATTGATGAAAAGTCTAAATACACTTGGATCACTTTGCTTCCATCTAAGGATAGAGTTCTGGATGCCTTTATAAACTTCCAAGCATATGTTACTAACCATTACAATGCTACTGTGTGTGAGTTTAGAGAT
>CAJHQP010006959.1:0-35001 GCA_905132765.1 Moricandia arvensis | reverse complement strand
GGTTATGATTGAAAATACATGTATAGTTGTGTACTTTATGATGCATGCCAGGAATCATTTTAAAATGGCTCCTAGATGGATGAGCATGAAACAAGTGGTTTAGGGTAGCCTGGTAGGATCCATCAAGTTCGTTTTGTTCCACAAATGCAATCACTTTGTTAGACTAAGACAAGCATACAGGATCCGCACATAACATTGATAACCAATATATACGATTATGCGGCTAGATTCTCAATATTTTCGATTCCACTTCAAGATGCTAAACCCTGCTATGACTGGACTAGAGTTTCTCAGCTTTTTTTGTTTCACTGTGAACAGTGTGTGTAAGTGAGAGATTTTACAGAATTTTACAACAGGAGATCACTCTTTCAGATCATGGTAACACAGCCAACATATCACAGACACAAAAAATGAATACCGATTGTTAGACCAATTATTTTAAAGGGGGGATGTTAAATCTCTGGTGACCAGCGGGGTTCGAACTGCGGGTTCACCGTATTGGGGTTATCCCTCAAGTGCCTCTATCCCACCAACGCGTGGTTTGTTAGATCAATTATTTCTGCTAACGTTAGCAATGAACTAATGACTAATCATTTATAATATGTTATTTAACAACAAAGTAGTCTTTGATGGACTACCCATAATTTCAACTAGGCCTGGGCATTTTAACCTGGACCCGAAGACACGACCCGGACCCGGTCCGAAAATACCCGACCCGAACCCGAACCGAAAGTTTACAAGTTCCTTTTGGGTCTAAATTTTTTTTACCCGAATAGACCCGGACCCGAAGAGAACCGACCCGAATAGACCCGGACCCGAAAAGAACCGATCCAAATAGACCCGACCCGCAAGAACCGATTTGTACCCGACTTAAAAACATGTATATTAAAACTATGATTTTTTGTGTTATGTTATATATATATATATATATATATATTATATTTTATTTAGTTGAAATTTCTTTTGTTAACAATATTTATTATTATTTTGTAACATTTTTAAGTAATATGAAGCTTTAAACTATAAAATTTAGAGTTTAAAATGATTTATGTTGATTATTAATAGTTTAATTTAAGCTATTTTATAAATATTTAGATATATATGACAAATATTAATTAAATTTGAGTGAGTCTCGGTATGCCATGTATTTTTCAGATTCTAAATACCCAAACCCGATCCGGACCCGATATGGACCGAAAAATTACGGGTATTTTACAGGTATTGAAATTATAGACCCGAACCGACCCGGACCCGACAAGACCCGACCCGGAACCGACCCGAAAAATTACAGGTACCTATATGGGTCTAAATTTTCAGGACCCGAAAGACCCGGACCCGACAGGACCCGACCCGAACCCGACCCGAGGACCCGACCCGAACCCGACCCGAGGACCCGGATGCCCAGGCCTAATTTCAACAGGTTATTTTGATATAGACCCGTAAACAAACGGTCAAACTTCGTAAGGTCAACATCTTATTGATATATTATTCAAACAAAGATAAAAAAAACCAAGTGCTCTTAAAAAAAAAAAGCAAGTGGGGCGGCTCTTGAATCTTGTCTAATGCTACTCCAAATCACTAGGGGCCATGGAGAATGAGGACCATACGTAAATTTTTGGTAATGCATGGGGGCTTTCGCTTAAGTTCCAGTCGACTCACGTGCTATTTTATTGAATCATCTTTAGATTCTCTCTCTTTTTCATTGTCTTTTTAATTTTCTGTTTTTAATCATTTACTTTTCCATGCAAAAAAAAAGAAAGAAATCAAGTATAGTATTTCTCACTTAAGTGGTAGCTAACTTAAACAATTAATACTATAGATATTCTTCAAACATATATTTACATGTTTACATCACGTTGAATTTTGTAGCTTCAGTTTCATTCAACTGCCGGTTTATTTATTTTTAGTTAATGGATTGTCGGTTGGTTTGCACATATCATTCATATATCATTAGGTGGTAACTAACTTAAGAACCAATAATTGTAAAAAACAATATATAAATATTCCTCAAGCATATAATTACATCTTTACATCACGTTGAATTTTGTAACTTACGTTTCGTTCGATGTCGGTTGATCTTTAGTTAACGAATTGTCGGTTGATTCGTACTGCCATTTATATAATTCTTTGACGAATTACACTGATCTAGGTATACATTAAAAACTAAGTTATGGATGTTTAAGCAAATAGGATCTGCCGATCTGAGTAGTCATGTTTGAAAAGAAAATAAAATTGTGTATATATGAATATTTTAAATTTTCATAAAATCATATAAATTTATTATTATTTGTTTAATTATAATCCTTGATGGAATTTTATATTTTAAATGGTTTTAGTCTTTTAGATGGAAAGTTTTGTATTGTGTTCTCTACCGGCCCCTGTGATAAGCGTGTTTAATTAAGAGATGGAGAAAACTGTGAACTAGTAGTAGTCGTATCATGAGCAGTTTAGCAACTTCGAACAACTTTTGAAAACTGTGGATTTCATTTATTTTGCGGCAGGACGCAAATTAACGTTCAACCTTTTAAAGCAGCGAACCTTCCTCACAATCTTCGATTCCCAAAATAGTTAAGAGAAGCAGCTAACTAACAGATTTTATTGTAGAAAGCTAATAACCAGTTGCATTTTATTTTCAAAAATATTGCTAACTTCGGTAGATCTGTTTTTTATAGTATAGCACACAAACAAACAAACAAAAAAAGTGTCCAGATGTAAAAAGCCAATTTAAAAAAAAAAAGTAACTGAGGAAAACAATTGTGTGGTACTTTACAGCGAATTTTAATGACCTAAGGAAAAACAAGGATTTCAGATATTTACTAGTGTATATATATATATATATAATATACATAGTATAGTACAACTACTTTGGCAAGACAATTAAATTAACATTGTTGGTTTATAAAGTTCATTAACATTGTTGGTTTATAAAGTTCATTAACATTATTATTATGAATCCATAATATTCCTTGCATTCTTATTTGTAATATTTCTGGTGTATTGAAGTACAATAAACTTACAAAATTAGTTATCGTCAAATTATAGTATTTAATAGTAGCACTTATTATTGAAACGGTAAATTTAAAGAAATAATCACAGCAGCAGATGAAGGTAATGAATGTAATGTAAATAATAACTTTGGTCAGAATTGAGTAAACGTATGCTTTGACTTTACCAAATGTTAGGTCGTATTTGCATTTTGCCACCGCGTTTGACTAAATCAACATTTCTCCTCCACATCTCTAATACGCACACACATACATTATACATATGCCAAAAACCTCATTAACATTTATTTTTATATATATATATATATATGCATACCTTCATCCTCTTATCTGCTATTCTGCTTCACTTCACTACAAACAAAACAACAAACCATAAAGTATTTTCTTCACACAAGAAACAGAGAGGCAAAGCAAACCAAATAAACAGAGCTAAACACACAAAAACAGAGTTTGGAGATTATGGGGAAACACTTGTTCCGGTCATCTCCTCCACATGAGAAACAATCAGCTCACCAAACACTCGCCGAGACAGCTGTACAGGAGTGTATGAGCGACATCAACACCGCCATATCCAAATGGACTTCTCCTCCTTCTTCCGACCAATTCCTCTTCTCCACCAGCAATCGTCGCGAAGCAGAGGAGTTCCTTGAAGCTGTCAGGCATTTCCACAGCACCATGCACCGTTTAGTCGCCGTCAACCCCTCGTCTGAGAAGCTGGTGTCCGCTCAGAACCTGATGCAATCAGCAATGAACCTTCTCGAATCCGAATTCCACCGAGTCTTGATGGACAACCGACAGTATCTAGACCCTGAATGCGTCTCTGTCCGGTCTCACAGATCGTCAAGATTCAGCATCTCAACACCTACAAGCGTCTCCGACTCAGAAGACGAAACCTTCCACGAAGAGAACGCAGAAGATCATACATTCTCCGGGGGAGATTCCGACGCTATGGATGATCTCAAGATGATTGCTGACTGCATGATCTCCACAGGATACGCCAAGGAATGCGTTAAAGTCTACAAAACTGTAAGAAGATCCATCGTTGACGAAACTCTCCACGGTTTATCCGTGGAGAGATTCACTCTCCATCAGGTTCAGAAGATGGATTGGGACACTCTCGAGTCCAAGATCAAGTCCTGGCTTCCAGCTGTTAAGTTAGCTGTTAGGTCCCTCTTCTTCGGAGAGAGGCTTCTCGCTGATCACGTCTTCTCCTCCTCAACCAACATAGCCGAATCCTCCTTCACCGATATCACACAAGAAGGAGCGTTAACGCTCTTCACCTTCCCGGAACACGCCGCCAAGATCAAGAAACTATCGCCGGAGAAAATGTTCCGGTTCCTCGACATGTACGAGTCGCTAGCGAATCTATTCGTAGAGATCGAATCTATTTTCTACTTTGACTCAGCCGCGGCAGTTAGATCTCACGTGATCAGCTCGTTAGCTAAACTCGCCGACGCGGTGAGGTTCATGATGACGGATTTCGAGTCGGCGATTCAGAAAGAAACCTCCAAAACGCCGATCGTCGGCGGCGGCGTTCATCCCCTCACTCGCTACGTCATGAACTACCTCTCCTTCCTCGCGGATTACAACGACTCCATCGCCGTCATCTTCGAAAACTGGCAGCTAACCGCGACGGACTCTCACGCCGGAGAAGATGCTCGTCTGGAGGAGATCTACTCATCTCCGGTGTCCGTGCGAATCGCGTGGGTGATCCTCCTCACTCTCTGCAAAATCGACGGTAAAGCTCAGCCGTATAAAGACGTCGCGTTTTCTTACCTCTTCCTCGCGAACAATCTCCAATACTTCGTCGTTAAGGTCCGATCGTCTAGCTTGAAACTTCTCCTCGGGGAGGATTGGGTGGTGAGGCACGAGGGGAAGGTGAGACAGTACGCGGAGAAGTTCGAGAAGCTCGCGTGGGGGAAAGTGCTGACGTCTTTACCGGAAAATCCATCGGAGGAGATTACGCCGGAGGAAGCGAGAGAGTTGTTCGCTAGGTTTAACGACGAGTTCGAGGCGGCGTACCGGAAACAGATATCGTGGGTGGTACCCGACCCGAAACTAAGGGACCGGATTAAGATCTCGTTGGGTGAGAAACTCATGGTGGTTTGTACCGAGTTTTACGAGGTAAACCGGGTTGGTTTGGGAGGGTTTAATTTTAGATATACCCCTGAAGATATTGGAAATTACTTGTCGGATCTTTACTTTGGAAGCAGAGGGTCAGGGAGTGTGTCGACAACTGGATCCGGATCCGGAACCGGTTCGTCGACTACGGGTAAATCTCATGGAGGACGTAGCCATTGAATGAGAATCTCGTGATATACTATTAAGTTCTTTTGTTTTTTTTTAAAGGTGGCGTGGTTAAGGTGCGAATCAATGATGTATGATCGTATCATATAATATGTTAAATTATTCATCGAATTATCGTCATATTATAATAATCATTCGGCATTTTTTGGAACTTTGTGTTTAACGACAAAAGAAAATACGATGATTGTTTAGTTAGCAACAAAGACAAACTATATGAGTAGCTAATTAGCTATCTATCACTCATGGCTAATTTAGTTTGAAATTATGTTCCCAGTCCTTTGACTAAATGTGCTTTTGGTGGGAGATATAACTCCAAGTTGGTTACGATAAACACGGTGCATAGCATTAAAATTGTAACATGACAGAGAGGTTGAGAACGATCTCGAATCTGATCATATGACTCATTAATGAGTTTTATTAGGGGAGACTTGGGATTCGGAACCTCACGTTATCGTTCTAAACAAACTTAAAAACAAATCTTGTCCCCTCGTTATGTGGCATGTTTACACATTATTAGTGTTGGCGTTGATCACGCGTACTTTTTTATAAATTTGTTTCACATATTTTTTTTCTGTTAGTTAGACTTTGGAAGATCACAATGGCAACCACAAGAACTAAAAGAGAAAAAGACTTTACTCGTTGAATGATAACCGATCGCATTTGGATATATTTATCCTACCAACTATATACCATTTTAGTTGGTAGGAAAAATATATCAAAAATCAGTTCGGTTATCATTCAACTTGATTTAAGAAAAAACATGATTAGGTAGACAATTATCTGCATATTTTTTGAACCGGCATAACAAAAAAAAAAACAGCGCTCAGTCTATCTTGATTAGGAAAATGCCTTTTGGTGACTCTGCCAAATGATAGCTAACGTATCATTTAGTGGAACAACTTTTGATATGTCTTTGAGATGTTTCGCTGGTCTTGATAGCTTAAAAGCAATAATAGATTATGGAGTTGTTGTTGGAGTCCAATAAACCCATGCGGAGATTCTCGCCATAGGCTTATTCATTGTTTTACATGTTTCGTTTATATTCAACTATTTCTGAACATCTTTTTGCTATACACTAGGTGCTTATTTTGTTTTGGTTATACTACTCAGGTAAGTTTAGAAAAGCTGGTGGGGAAGTGTTCGGTCACTTAGGTGGTGCACCACAAAACCTTCGGACAAAAAAAATGAGTTTAGCCATTGCACAAAAAATAAAATATTTTAAAACAAAATGTTAAAGAATTCAGAACTCAAAACAATATAAGATGAGATCACTATATTACTTGAAAGTATACTCATAAAGGCATGCATTAAATAGATTGATGATGTTTTCAGTGTGTTAATTAATAGTGACAAAACGCTTGGACTATATGGATTTTGCAAGATCAGTTGAGACTCTATCAGGAAATCCATTGCTAACAAAATTAAAACACTAGGAATATTGATCATGAAATGCTTCACTAGTAATTTCATGTTAGTGTCTCACTTGGTTTCTGTTAGTTCGTTACTCTTTTTCATTCGTGTTCACCTTACTTCTAGCTTATATTATAATGTCAAGGTAGAGAGGGAATAAAAGATGATAATGGTTCCTTCAATTTACTATTTTTTCCTTTTCATGAGTCCATCTTAACTTATAATAACATCTTACATTAGTGAGACTATAAAAACATTCGTTTATTCACTGAAATAACATCTTACATCATGGTTTCAGAAAAGCAACACAAAACAACAAACCGAAAGATCACACAAAGCAAACACACATTCTTATTCCACACACCAAATCTTCAGTCATCCATCGACAAGAACTTAGCCAGAGATATCAATAGACTTAACCTCAGGCTTCTTCTCAGGCGCTTTTGGCACCATAATAGTAAGCACACCGTTCTCCATCGTCGCCTTCACTTCCTCCATCTTCGCATTCTCCGGCAACTTGAACCTCCTCATAAACTTCCCACTTGCCCTCTCCACACGGTGCCACTTATCATTCTTCTCTTCGTTCTCCTTGCTCCTCTCCCCGCTTATCTGAAGTATGTTCTTGTCTTCAACTTCAACCTTCACCTCTTCTTTCTTCAGCCCTGGCAAATCAGCTTTGAACACGTGTGCCTCCGGCGTCTCCTTCCAGTCCACTCTTGCGTTTGTAAACGCTGCAATGTCACGTGCAGTTGAACCGGTCGCGTTTGCTAACGCGGATGGGGTGAAGAACCCTTCGAATGGATCCCATGCGTCTAGAGAGAAGGGGTCAAAAACGTTTGACCTGCGTCCACCGAAAAGGCTTGGAACTAGAGACATATTGTTGTTTCTTGAGTGAGTTAACTTTGCTTGCTTTTGATTCTTGTTTTCTTCTCGTGTTTGATCTGATGCTTTGGACATGATGAGAGGGGCTTATATATATAAGGTGGTGGCTGATGAAGAGAGAACGTTCTTCGAGTTTCTTGAATTAGAAAGTGCACTTTTTTCTCAAACCTTCGTTTATTGTCTAGACTCTAAAAGGTCACCAGAGTAGTCTTGGCATTTCAGGAAGTTTCGGTTGTTGACATCAGACGACGTGCACTTCCTTGGTTGACACATAAAACGACGTGCCGTTTTATGTTCTTTTGGGTACCCCTTTGAGATACGGGCTCAGAGAAGATGGCCTTCTTTGATTAAAGCCCATAAGATAGTCTACAGAACGTAATTTATCACCATGAACTTTCTTCCATGCTTGGTTAAGAGACTAAATATCATTTATGAAAAGATACCAAAAAAGAAGAAGATTAAACTATAATTATATGGTGGTCATTCGAGATTGATAATTGAAAATTGTGAAGATGGAGTGGTTCCTAAACAATGGAGCTTGCATGCTTGAGAAAGGAGAAAAAATAGCTTTACATAGTAAAGATGCGCTAATAATTGAACAAAACCTACTTGAAATCAATGCTGTAGCAAGCTTGGTCTCTTTTCCATGTGCTCGTACTGGACAACAAAATGTTCCTGCAATAACCATCCCCGTAAACACAACATTACACACTAATTACAATGCAAATTCAAGTATCAAGAAAAACATATTATTAATCGACCATTTACCTTTCTGACTGTTTTGAACGAGTTTGGATCTAGGCACTCGTATGTTCCTCTTTCATAAACAGCTGTTCTGACCAAAGGTTCCCCAGCTCTGAAGAACCATAATCTGAGTTCCTTGTGGTAAAACCAACCTCTTTCATAACTGCAAGATATCAATCAAAGTCTCAGCCCAAGAGAGCGAAGTAAATGGATAATCAAAGATTGTTGGTAGAGAAAAAAGACGAAAAAGAAACATACAGTTCATCTGCTGCGTATAGCTGTGCTTCGTCTTTTGGCATACTGGAACAATAGTCAGAACAAAGTCAATGTGTTAGATTGGAACAAAGATGATTCATGAGATGTTGAATACTGATCGCTTAACAAACCTGTAAAATGTGTAGAACAATAACTCATAGGAGAACCTTTTGAAACTTGCTCGCTGCAACCAACAGAAATGATTACCCATTTAATAACAAAGAATGCATAGTAGGCGCCACACACAAGATAAGAGGGCACTTACAGTTAACGGAGGAGGTGGTGTGGCGTAGTAACAATTTGGTACTGTGAACTCGACCTCAGTCTTTGCCGGTTCATTGGTCCAAGGGGAAGCAAAGGTCTTGTAAAGTTTTCCAGTTGAATTCAAATCCAACCCTAGCGTCGTTAAGTCGATGCCAAGAGCAAGAGAGGTAAGATCAGGCTTGCTCCCGTTTAGAACGTCTAGCAAGCCAAGTAAGCAGAAAGGATCTGCTTCCGCTTGTGCAGATTTCATCTCAGAATCTCTAAATTGGTTGATAGATGACATTTGTTGCACAGGAAACTGGGATTGGTTTTGTCTCTGCTGCTGATACTGCTGAATAAGCTGGTCATAACCGTTACTTGAAACTGGATTGGGTGAGTTTAGAGGTCTTAAGCCAAGACCTTGTAGCCCGCCAGTCTGGTATCAAAATAACAATTATATGAGATATGCAAATGGAGGAAAGTCCTGGCTTGAATTTCAGATAGGGATACGAGAAACTGCCACTTACAGATGAAGTATGTTGTGGCTGTTGTGGACGATGTGATGAATATGTTTCCCCCAAGTTGAAACCACCAGATCTAGCCATCTGAATAGTTAAAATATCAAAAACGTAAATTACCCCATAAATAACCATATCAAATAGAAAAAAGGGGAAAACATTTACTAATTTTGAAACAGTCTAAAGCTTACAGGAAAGTTTTGAGAGTGCATCATTGACATAGCATTGTCATGGAGTTGTTCTTTCTGATGCATTTCCATCGGATAATCAGAACTACCACCTGCGAAAAATCTACTACGCTTGTGAATGATATAGTATGAAAGCAGTTAAGAAGTTTATGAGCTTCCTAAGTATTTAGACCATCTGGAAATGCGCTTTATTGAAATTTTGATGAATAGCATGGGAGGAACTTTTCACAATATGAAATTTTTTAACAATAAAAGACCAGCACCTTTATATCCAGGTAGGGCTGGAAAATCCTCATTTTGAATGCGGAACTCCTGATTCTGTTGGACAATCGGGACTCCTAAACCTTGTTTCCTCAAAGAACCTAGGAACCCCACCACAAAAGTATTAGGTAATAAGACATGAAATGGAAAAACATTTCCATATTTCAAAAGATCTTGAGCTAAATTGACTACCGAGTTGTCCTTGAGTGCTACCAGCAGAACCAGGACGACTTGTCAGCTGGGGGAAATCGTTATTGATGTCAAAAAGTGAACTGTCATTAGAGTGATCACCGAGCATCATATTGTTAACTGACTGAAGATGGTTCTGCGAAAGCTGGCCGCCACCAGTATGGTAAGAATTCCCCAGCATAGACATGACTTGAGATCCTGTACCCAAAAAAATTTGCAATCAGATTTTAACTATATATATATACATACAGCAGCTACTCACTTATTGCATGATTCAGTAAATGAGGCTGTAAAGTGTAAAATAAACAGTCTCATCTTACAAAATCCATACAACCCCAGAGTAAAGTGTAAAATCAGTTGAAAAAGGCCTGCTTTCCCTATCTTTACTCATATGAGTCTCAAAAAGGATAGACCACAACAGCAAAAAGAAGTCCAACTGGTGTTACAATTTCTTCCTCAAATAGCAAATCAGTTTTTTTACTTAATTTCAACACCAAAGACCATAAACATAAAAGTAAAAAGGTCCCAACCAAAGTTCTATGATAGAAAATGTAAGGAACTGGATAAATCATACATACCTTGAGGAAGTCCACCCAGCATGCGGTTCTGTCCCTGAACACCTAATCCGGATCCGCTATTAGCAGCCATATTTAGTCTCGAAGAAAGAGCAGGCATAGACAATCCACCAGAGCTAATATTCCTCAAGTTACCACCTCCACCAACCATGTTTCCCATTGAATTCGTAGTTATTCGAGGACCAGCGTTTCCCAACAACTGGGACATTCCCATTGGAACACTATTCCGATTACCAAGTCCTGGAGAAGTGGAGAGAATCCCAGGAATAGAACCGGCACCTCCATTTGCGTTACTACTAAAACCAGGGTTGCCAACATTAATCCCTCCTCTATTTGGGATTCCAGAATGCCCGTGTGAGCTATTATGAGATAACTACAGAACAACCATAGATAAAATATCAGATAAAGACTAAGAAAAAGAGCTTATGTTAACAAACAATACTAAAAACCAAGATGCACCTGAGAGAGAGGAACAGGAAGGTTACTAGAAGCAAATCTTCCACTGGAAAAACTCCCATTAGGTTGTTGAACACCGGGAGATGGGATACTATTCATACTTGAGTTTCTTGATGAAAGTGTACCTTGAAGGTTATAACTCCCATGAAGGTTATGCAGTCCCTGAAGATTTCCTGCACCAAGAAAAAAAAATGATACTAATGTAAGTTCAGAAACAGAGAAAGCTATAAAAAGAAAATACCACACCCACCAGAATGATGAAAACCAGGAGAAGGTGCACCAGACTGTCCGGAATAGGAAGAAGCAAAAGATCTGCCTGAACCATCTGGTAAATTGGAAGCTGAACCATTGAGTGATGACTACAAAAGGCAACAACACAAGAATCAATAGTGCACAAAGATTTAACAAAACGATGTATTAACGACACTAGTGGGGAAAAGGAAGGTATACATGAAGATTTGACATTGCACGAGAGGCGAACCGCCTAAAATCTGAGATTGAATATACATAAACACACGAGTTAATAGCCTGAGAAGGGAACAAAAGGTACAAAGTTCACAATCAAAATAAACAATACATCGACATAGATCTTATAAATAACAATGGGGCAGCACCAGAAGAGTTTTACAGAGTATAACTACATACTCTTTCATTCAGAAACAATAAGATCGGCTAATGTCCACGGGAAGAGAAATGAATCAGCAAACAAGAAGTACTCAAATGTAAAACTATCGAAATTGACAAGGATCCAATTAAAAAAAAAAAATCAATCAACATAAAGAGTAACTCTGCCGCTGGTTATTATAGTGAAACAGAGTGAGTAAAACCAGAGCTAAGGCGATGTGATTTATATGGTAAAAGAACGAAATTGAAGTAGGAAAACCCTAGAATCGCGAGATTTATGTTCACACACTCACAGTACAAAAGGAGGAGGGAGAGGATAGCAGTGCCGGATTCGAGAACAGTGGAGATGAATCGAAGAAAATGATTGAGAATCGGAAAAAGGTTTTATGGTGCGGCAAAGGTGAGATTTTGATCGCAGGGATTGGTACCCTAAATCGAAAACGGATATAGAAAGGAGGAGAACTAGCAAGATTTAGAATTATGGAAACCCGATATTAAAATTATAATATTGTTTTTTTTTTGTCGAATCATTTGAGAAAAAACTAATATTTTTTTGGGGTCCACAAACAAGCTCTAATAGACAAAGAGTGTTTCTGTAAGAAAAGCCTTGGTTCGGACCATTTTGGGCCCATTCGTTCAGGCCCAGTCCATTTTTGGGTTAAACATTGTTCCGAGTTACTTTGACGAGAGTCGTGGGATTGGAAGAAGCTGTCATTGATGGTGATCAAGAAGAAGATAACCAGAACGAACATGATCAGTTGAGTTAACTTTACTGTTTAGAGACTTAATGTAAAACAACAACGGAGAGACACGAGCGTTAACGTGATGTAGTAGCGAGAGAGGGACGGTTAGAAGAAGAAGAGTCAATCAGGTGTTCCAATGATATCAGATATACTACGCCACATATGTGTATAGATACTAGAGGCTCTATATACTTATGTATATAAACAAACTCATTGTACATGATCCAGTAATCTATTGAGTATTGAATACAATTTTATGTTCTTGAGCTCTACTCTCTTTCTCAATTACTGAGGTGGAGACCATATGGTTACATCTACACCAAGTACAAGAGTTTCAATGATTATTAGGAGGTTTCAAGATTGTACCGAACAATGAAGCAGAGTTTATTCCTGACATTGAGAGCAATATGTACCAAACATGAAAGTTTCTTTCTTTTTTTTTTTGCTAAAGCCAAACATGAAAGTTAGCACCAGAAACTATAAGGTTGAACTATGGTAAATAAAAATTCGAATATATTTTCTCCAGAAACTTGACACAAAATTACTTTGACATTGCATCGCTAAAACATAAAGATAAAAGGTGTAGTTACATATGAAACGAAATGCTACCGCAACACATAAACGCAAAACATAAATTCAAACGCAAACGCAGTAATGAGAACATGATTCGATTAGAAATTTCCAGAACAGAAACGCCAAAGCGAATCTAGGAACTCTCCTAACCGCCGAACCCGTAGAGAGTCCTCCCTTGCCTCTTCAGCGCATAGACAACATCCATGGCAGTAACCGTCTTCCTCCTAGCATGCTCGGTGTATGTGACGGCATCACGGATAACGTTCTCCAAAAAGATCTTGAGGACGCCACGTGTCTCCTCGTAGATGAGACCACTGATACGCTTGACTCCACCTCTACGCGCCAATCTCCGAATCGCCGGCTTGGTGATTCCTTGGATGTTGTCTCTCAGAACCTTCCTGTGACGCTTGGCTCCTCCTTTCCCCAAACCCTTTCCTCCCTTTCCACGACCCGACATTTTTTTCCGATTGAGAAACTTTGATGCTGAAGAAGAATGGAAACTAAAGTTGAATTGAGGTGAGAAAATATGTGAAAATTGATTTTATAGGAAATACGGGGAACCTTGTAATTTTGAGGAATCAGATCGAGTAGTAGATCGAACGGCTCAGATTGTCGATCCGTGTAGACAGCGAAAAGATGTGTAAGCCGTTGATCTAGTTTAATCAACGGTGTATATTAGTGATCCGTGTGTGATAGTGTGAGCCAATAAGAATCGTTTTTCATTTACTCGAGGCGCCAGAAATTACGGTAATGAAGCGCCAATTTTTAAAAAACGTGTAAAATCATTTTTGCGCCAAATTTTAAAAAACGTGTAAAATCATTTTTGCGCCAAAAAAGTTATTTGAAAGTTTTTTCATACACGTTCATAACAAATTAATTACACGTTACAATTACAACCAAAGCATGTACTAGGTCCGTATTAATAATAGACATTTATAAACATTGTAACTAGAGTATTCGATCATCAGCATCTTATGAATCTTCATGGCGTGACACTCAAAAGAGTCGAACACATATTACAATGAGCCAAAAGGCAACCAAAGAAACTGAAAAATATGGAGTATATGACATATCAAAAGCAAAAGTGTTTTCCTGTAAAAAGATCTTTGAATTGTGGAAGGTGAAAGCAAAAAATGAAAATTGTAGACATTGAGTTCATCAACAAGACCATACGCAGTTTAGTAGTTACGATCTTTAACTAGCTTACAGATACTAGCTAAAAATGTAGCTATAACATTGATTTGTAGATTCAATTATTGGTGACACAAGAAGACAACACTCAAAACTATCTTGAGCTTGAGCTTGAGCTTGAACAATATGAACGATTGCCAAAATTGCAGTGAGCCCCAACAAAAGCTCAAGAGAAGTATTTATATTCTCTTAACTCCAGATGGCTATGCTCTTGGAGATAAAACAGCATTTAAATAAGCTAACTCGGACCATACTGTACAACAAAGACTTTGACAAGTTAACGTGAAAATGAGTACATGTGTTTTCTAGTGCCACCAAGGGAAAAGCAGGTGCAGACTAATTAGGAGCAGACACAGAAGCAAGTTGAGCAATAAATAGATTGGTATATCAAGGGACAATCAATTATTTAACAAACTAAGACGAGTCCAGCAATAATGTCCTCTCTTTCTTTGATACATCTCACTCATTTGTGAGTGTTAAGTTGAGCCTAATGATTTGTTTAAGAGTAGATATAAGTGACTAAGAAATCACAGCCATTTTTTTTTTTCGGTAAAAACAATAGAGCACAAAGGAAGAGTTAATATTTAGCTAAAGCCTTATGTAAATCTCTAAACTGCTCCCAAAAAGAAGATTCAAGGATATGTAGTAAATGCATATTCTGGTGAACTTTCACAATGAGGAGATTTTTAAAACATCGTTATCAAGAACTTGGTAATTGCCATTGGTGTGCCGTGGTATGAAGAGCTGTTCAGGATTGATAGACCTACTTTTGTTTCACATGTTCAAGCAAAAAGTATCTTGTAGATTTCTCTGCATATGTTTCTCAAGTTAGTTTCATTTTGTGAACTTTCAGGGAGCTCAAGATTAAACACGCAACAACGTAACTAAAAAAAGAAATATATGATCTTTAAAATGCCGATGGTTAGAGAAAAGTGACCTGTTCGTGGTACTCATGACACATATGAAGAACCCATAATTACCAAAATAACAGAGAATATGATCTCAACATGTCAATAGCCAAAGTTTACAAAGTTTGATAAAAATGTAACTAATTATCGATTTATTGCTTTCTTTATTAGTACCACAAGTGGACAAACACTCTCAAATCTATCTTGCCTTAGGAACCAGCGAAGAGTCCAAGCCAATGTTTACTGCTTGAGATTCTAAGCCTTGATTTTTTACTTAACCTTGAGTTTTCACACATGATACACTCTTTTAGCACGTTAATCACCTGAGACATGGATGGTCGTTTTGAGTAACAAGGATTTGCACATGACATTGCCAGCTCAACAGCTCTCCATGCAGAATTAGAGTCATAATCCTTGCCAAGGTTTGGATCCATAATCTCAATAATATCACCGCAGTCAATCTTAGAGCTCACCCATTTTGTTATGTGAGAATTTTCAGACGCCTGATTAATCACAGGTTGGTTTGTGATCATCTCCAACAACACAATCCCAAAGCTGTAGACATCACTTTTCTCACCCAATCGACCTGAATGATTATATCTGCAAGATAACATAGTATATATTTTGTTTTTAACAGTTAAGAAAGTATAAGAACAAGCCTTAATTTATGTGTGTATATCAAAACTAATATTACTTACTCAGGATCAAGGTATCCAAGAGTACCAGCAACCGCCGTGGAACCATGAGAGATTCCACCTTGGAAAGATCTTGAGAGCCCAAAATCAGCGAGTTTGGCCTTGAAATGATCATCTAGCAATATGTTGGCAGTTTTGACATCTCTATGAACCATGGGCGGTGTGCATCCAATATGTAAGTACTCCAATCCTATGCAATGGTATCATCTATTTTAACTTATTTATGGTAAACCCAACGGTATCATGGTGTTTGACTTTATAGTACTAACCTAATGCTGCCTCCAAAGCTATTCCTAGTCGAATACTCCAGTTCATGATGGGTCTACCTCCTTTTCCTGTATGCTAGATAGTTAGATCCGTTCAAACTTTTTGAGTTTGAAATGTTAATGCTACACATAAATCAGTAGCAATATATTACCGGCCAAATGTTGTTTTAAGTCCCCATTGGGCAAAAACTCATAGATGAGAGCCAGGTGATCTCCTTCATAGCAATACCCTACGAGGGTCACCAAATTTGTATGGTGCACTCTCAGAAGAAGATCAACCTAAGGTAAGAGTAAAATTCATGTCAAGACTATATTAAAACCATAACATTTGTGATGCGAGAAACATATCAAAATATAGTTGAGAAGATTACATAACTATGAATACCTCTGCTTTAAATTCTTTATAGCCTTGAGTTGAAAATTGAGAGAGTACTTTAACAGCCACTTGTTTAGAACCATTTACAAAACCATGATACACCATGCCAAATCCTCCTTTTCCCAAAAAGTATTGGAAGTTATTTGTCATTTTAATGACCTCTGAATATGTAAACATTCTCCTTTTAATCTCATTGAACGGTTCGTGTGAACTAGCATTTGTAATGTTCAGCATTGCCGGCATACTTGATGGTAATCGTTGAGCTGTGTATACATATAAGAGAAACATTAGGAGTTGTAAACAAGAGTGCTTTATTGTCTAGGTGAGAGTTACCTTGCATAGTAGTGTACTGATTTTTCTTTCTGAGAACAAGAACAAGAACAAGAACAAGAACCAAAACGGTAATGAGAATGATCACAGAAGCCGCAGTTGCAACAATTACCACCGGAAAGTCCTTGCTATGTGGTTTTGTGCATGACTTTGTCTGACAAAGCCTTGGGTTTCCATGGAGACTACAAGACGACCAAGGTTTACAGTTTAGAGCTTAGGTTTTAAGGAAGCTCAAGTTATCTCATATGGAAAAAGGATTTGATAGTGTGAATAATTCTTACAGTAGCTCTATGCCTTTACTCTGAAGAGATTGAGGTATCGAGCCATTGAGATCGTTCCCGCTTAAGTTTCTGTGAAAATGAAGAATCTTTTACATATGAAACGTTACATCATCAAAGCATGTTGAGAAAACACTTACATGAACAACAACGGTTTTATGTTGCCTAGAAATTCCGGAACTTCTCCGGTCAATTTATTATTCGACAAGTCCCTAAAGTTTGCATTACAAAACAAAAAAAAAAAGGTAGATTAATCTTCAATTTAATTATTATCCATATATCAACAGGTTTTTGTCTTCAACATTCAGTGAACATACTTACAGTGTTTCAAGGTGCGTAAGGTTTTGGATGGCAGCTGCTATGGTTCCAGTTAAACCAATAGAAGACAAGTTTCTGGTGATAAGTTAAAAGTCACATTTAGAGGGTCAATAGTCATATGATTAGTAACAGGGTTTGAAGAATGTGTGTGCAATAGCGAAGTTTAGGACTTACAAAGAGGTAACTGTTGGTGGTCTGGAGATAGATGTGTTACTGCAGGTTAAACCATCCCACATAAGGTGTTGAGGGACACATGGATCACCTTGCCAGTTGATCCTAATCAATCTATAGGTGTCTTGGATACCTTTTAAAGCAACCACTGACATACAAATAAGTTAAAGTCAAGACCGGTTTTGGACACATCCCACTAAAACACTGATCATAACTCTAAATAATCTATTCACAAACTGTTTAAAAAAATTATAAAAAGTTTTTATTAAATGTCAATGGCCCCCAAAATCTTAGCTGGCCGTATCTAAGGCTAATACAAGTGGGTTGTGTTTAACTATGACTTGTTCAAACATACAAAAAAACGTACCTTCATTTTCATTTGTTTCGGGCTGCATAAACTGGATGACTCTATAGATTTCATAAGCGTTAAGTAGAGGTGGAAGAGTAGATCTGTTGGTTCTTCTCAGTTGCAAACTGCATTTCTCTCCTTCACACGTCCTCGGGTACTGGCTTTGGATAGTTCTTATTTCAAACTTTTTTGGAATTACCGGGTCAGCAAACAAATTATCATTCAAGAACACGGAAAATTCCCTGGTTTCATTGGCCTGCAAGTCTTGGATCTCTGCAAAGTGTAAATACACGTAGAACTGGTCACTCGGATTTTCTGGAGTCCACTCAATCGTCAATGGCAGACTAGCATTAGTCGGCGTGGCAGCATTTTGTCCCACGGCCTTTGGTAGATTGTAACTTCCACCATTCGAAACATCGCTAGTGGTGGATATGTAGGTCAACCACGACAGAGAACGCCGAAACCATTGCCGATCATATGCATCGTCCGGGTACCTAAGGATGGGCAGATATTCGTTAGTAGGTAAATAAGATTGTTATGAACATTTTCGGTCGCCTGGGCTGGATAGAATCTCATCAAACTGAAATATTTCAAAATCATGAACATCACGTGTTTCATTTTCTTTATTAATTTGTAGAGGATTATTTTCTTTAGGAAAACATATCAGCCTCATTAAAAAACAGCATTATTAGAAGACAAAGAACAAAAACAGCTCGAATCCAACATGGAATCGATCAAGATGAAGCGGAAGAGAAGAACAAGTGCTCTGATTCAAATCAAAACGAATAAAAAACATAAACATATTTTTAAATATATTTTTTTAGCCATACTCCAAAAGGCTAGTACATTTTTTTTTTTTTTTTTGTTAAAGGGTTTTCATTAATAAGAAAAGTAGCAGATACAAGAGAGTAACAAGCATCGAAATATAAAAGAGAAAAGGAGAGAAGGATCAGATACGACCACTGATAGATGATAGAGTAGAAAATGAGATCAAGAACATCAATTATGGTGGATTGAACCAAAACTGAGCGAGCCGAGGGCCTAATGGGTGGCTTAGGGATAATAACGCTGAACATTTATCCCTAATAGAGGCAGATATAAATCTCATAATGCGAACAGGCGGCAAGGTTAGACCATCATGTAGCCGTCTATTCCTCTCTTTCCAGAGCTCATATATAGTAGCCTGCCACACTTGAAGAATTGCCAATTTAACCATAGAATCCGAATGAGCATTTGGAAGCCATTGCAAAATATCAGCCCAAACCAGAGGCACATAAGGCAAGTGAAACCTCTGCAGCATTGCATTCCACACCTCCGAAGAGAAAGAGCATTCGAAGAATAGATGGTTGCGTGATTCATCTCCTTCTCCACATAACAAGCAAACAGGGTCCAAATCAACATTCCAAGAGATTAAACGATCAAAGGTTGGATTTCTATTAAGAATGAATAACCATGTAGTTGTTGAATGCCTAGGAATAGTAGCTTTATGCCATACCAAAGGAGCCCAAAGTTTTTGAGGCATTGACCTTCTTATAACATTGAAAACCTGTTTAGAGGAGAAATTTTTGGATATCGATCCATTCACTGACCATACTGCAAGGTCTGAACCTGAAGTCAAGTGCAGCGTTGTGATATAGGATAAGAGTAGAACCTGATTTTCTGATCTAGCATATGGTAACGACCATCCATTTCCAGAGCTAAGATCGGCAACAGTAGCATTTAATGGGATACCAAGAGAGCAGTTACATCCCAAAAACTCTCGTAAGATGCCAAATGGCGTCCAGGGATCCCACCAGAAAAATGTTGAATCTCCATTTTCGACCTCAATTCTGATAAAGGATAAAGCTTTGTGGCGCAAGGAGAGTATATTCCTAAACATCCAGGAGTACTCATAGTTCTTGTCTGATAAAGCCCAGAAAGAATTGGAGGATATATATTTTGATCTCATCCATGCTACCCATAGAGAACCACTCCGGAAGAATAGCATCCAAATGAGTTTCAAGATACAAGTTTCATTCACTGATTCCAGGTTACGAAGGCATAGACCCCCCCTCTACCTTAGGCATAGCAAGGGTCCTCCCAAGCCACCTTGGCTCCCGTTGATATTCCTGTCGTACCATGCCATAAAAAGGAACTGCAAAGACTGTTAATTTTCTGCAAAACCGACTTTGGGAGTAGGAAAGCAGACAACCAGAACCCTGTTATACCCGAGATAACTGAGGAGATGAGAGTTAATCTTCCTGCCATTGTCAGAGTTTTCGATGTCCAAGATCCCAATTTCTTTTTTATTTGAAGCAGAAGGGGATCATAATCCTTTACTGAAAGCTTCTTGGAGCTTAGTGGAAGACCCAGATATCGAATTGGCAGAGACGCACGTTGGAGACTGAACCTAGAGGCTATAATCTGAAGAACATCCTCAGGAACCCCACAACTGAACATAGAAGTTTTCTCTATATTTAGGGGTCTCACCAAGTTCATAATAGTCATTCACCTTGGCAATTTTACATTTAAAATAGTGAAATACTATTAGATACGAAGTTTCCTACACTGATAGTTGGATTTTTTTTTGCTAAAATGATAGTTGAAACTTGAAAGTGATTATAATTAATACTTGAATAGATGAATTAATTTACTTATTACCAATTTGTTTTATGTTGAAAATTTATCTAATTATATTAAGGAATGAGTTAATGTTATAGGTTTGTAAACTAGATGCTTTATTAGAGTAACGTGATACAATATTTATAGTGATTACAAGAGTAATCTAGGGATTACATAAAGACTAATATACCCTTATATACATATCATCTACACACCCCCTCAAGATGGAGGGAGTTTAGTCACTCCAATCTTGTCCATAAGTTCTTTAAAACGTTGTCTCGGCAAGGGTTTAGTGAGAGCATCGGCTAGCTGATCTTTGGTAGAAACGTGGGCGACTCGTAGAGCACCAGACTGAACATTGTTTCGTACAAAATGATAGTCAAGGGCCAGGTGCTTCATTCTCGAATGGAAAACCGGATTAGCACTCAGGTACATTGCCCCAACATTGTCGCAGTACACCGTCGGTGTGTTCGTGATGGAGATGCGGTTGTTTCTGCTCGAGTTGGAGCCTCTGTAGTGTGCAGCATTCGCCGTGATAGGAGTTGTAGCAGTGGGAGCAGTCTTGCTGTTGAGTTTAACTTCAAAGTTTAGAAGTTTTTCATGAACCTCCGCGATAGTAGGCGCTGCATCT
Organism: Moricandia arvensis; assembly: GCA_905132765.1. NCBI lineage: Eukaryota > Viridiplantae > Streptophyta > Magnoliopsida > Brassicales > Brassicaceae > Moricandia > Moricandia arvensis. Next base: position 13,914 of record CAJHQP010006959.1, on the reverse strand, counting down.
CTACCTTCTATTTGATCAATGACCTGCTTATATTCTTCGGGAAGACCCTCCAAGACATACTCGAGCTGATCTTCGAGTTCAATTGGTTTTCCCAGTAATGCTAACTGGTCAAAGCGTGTGACAAAGCCTTGCACATACGCATCAATGGTCATGGTGCCTTTCGTCCATGTCTTGAGTTGATGTCGGATTTGCTTCACATGTGCTCGGCTTGGCTTGGCGTACGTTGCCGAGAGAGTCTCCCAAATCTGGTAAGACGTTGTCGTGGTGGAGAGGATGGGTTGGATGGTAACAGAGATCGCGCCGAGTAAGGCACTGTAAATCAATCGATCTTGCCTCTTCCACATCGTGTAGTTGGGATTTGTCGTGGTAGTACCATCAACAGTTACCGTCGGGGCAGGGATGACAATGGAACCATCGAGATATCCACTGAGATCATATCCATCGAGTAAAGCTTGAACTTGTCTGCTCCACATCAAGAAGTTAGAAGCCGTAAGCTTGGTAACATTCGTCATATTGACGTTAAGGAGGTTTTGTGTTTCAGAGACATTGATGGTCTCACTGTTTGATGCAGGAGAAGCCATGAGAGCCGTTTGATGAGAGGGAGAGGAGGAGAAGTTAAATGACGACTAAAAATTTTAGGTTCCCTAGTGTCACGTGTGGTTCTCTATTTCCGAATAGTGGGCTGGCTGATGAGAAGTGGGCCGAGTCAAGTTTATGAGGAGGCCCGGATGTTGAGTCGTCTGTCATGATTAGCCCAGGAGAAGTTATACTCTGCGTTTTGACCTGAAGCTTCTAACGGTCAAGGAACAACCCATGTGCAGGGTTGTTGAGGATTCGTGAGCTGGCAAGTCCAAGTGGTTAGCGAATCTTTCAGGAAGAGCAGAGGTATAAAGGAGAAACGGATAGAAGATACTCACTGCGACGTCATTGAGAGATCTTAGGCAAAAGAGTAATAGAGAATACTAAAGAGAATAGGATCATCTTTCTCTTGGTTTTGTATTCATACTCTGTACTAAGAACATCTGGTGAGTGACGTGAGATACACAAGGAGAGGTGTGAGCGGGGTGAGTGACAAAGCTTAATATCTAGCTTCTTGTATCCGTTTACTCCACGAGACGTACCAAGGCTTCGTTAATAGCCTTGGGAACTCTAAACTTCCTGTGTCTCTGTTTCCTGCAAAACGCAAAACCAAACATTACACTATAAAACGATAAGAACATATAAAGATGAACTAGAAACTTATATTCAAGAAGGAAGGAGAAAATCCAAGTGGTATCAGAGCCTGGTTGCGTCTTTGGGAAGTTCAGATCTGAGGTGATCCAGGTTATCCCTCACTGATTAGCTCAGTGATAGGGTCACCAGTAATAGATCTGAATATCTGTGTGGGTTTCTTTCTGTTGTGATCTTGGATATTCTGGTTTTCTTTGGTATTCTGGTTTTCTCTGGTATTCTGGTTTTCTGCAATCATCAATCCGTTGTTGTGGGTATTCTCTGTTGCGGTGTGATTTCAGGTTCTGATCAAACTTGTGGTCATTCTCTATGGAGCCTACTCAAGGAAGGTTTGAGGTGGAGAAGTTCGATGGAGAAGGTGATTTTGCGTTATGGAAGCACAAGGTGCTGGCTCAGCTGGAGATTCTCGGGTTGGACTCAGTGTTACAACCTGACCCTGAGGATGTTAAGGGTAAAGGTATTGTGTCTGATGACTCGGATGTTAAGACTTCTCCTGATCCTAAGAGACTGGATAAAGATAGGAGGGTGAGGAACCTTTTGAGCATGAGTCTTAGTGATATGGTACTAAGGAAGGTTATTAAGGCCAAAACAGCTCTAGAAATGTGGACGGCTCTTGAGTCTACATATCATATCAAGTCTCTACCTAATAGGTTCTATCTAAAGCAAAGGTTTTACAGTTACAAGATGGATGAGGATAAAAACTTGGATAAGAACCTAGACATCTTTACCAAACTGGTTTCTGATCTAGCAAGTCTTGATGTTGAACTAAGTGAAGAAGATCAAGCTGTTATTCTCCTTAACAGTTTGCCCCGAAGATTTGAACCTTTAGTACACACACTGAAGTATGGTAGGGATCAAGATACGATTTCTCTGAAGGAAATCACCCGTGCTGCTTACTCCATTGAACTGGATATGAAAGCTAAGGGCAATCAAAGGTCGTCTGTGTCAAACGAAGGTCTATATTTTCAGTCTAGAGGCAGGCCGGAAAAGAAGACAGTCTATAAGGGAAAGCTGAATAACATGAGTAAGTCTAGACCCAAGGTTAAACGCACTTGTTGGATTTGTGGAGCAGAAGGACATTTCAAGAGATAATGTCCTAAACGTGGACAAAATAACAGTAACGGTATGAAGGCTGAAGCAAGTGTTGGGAAGGCTCTTGACTCAGAGCCTGTTATGTTGACTGCTTCGAGTCTAATTACGAGAGAAGGGTGGGTTCTAGATTCTGGATGTTCCTATCATATGACTTATCAAAAGGATCTTATGTTTGATGTTGAAGAGGTTAATGGAGGAAGGATCTTGATGGGAAATGATACTTATTGTGAAGTAACTGCTATTGGGAAGGTTAAGATCTTGAATACAAACCAAACTTCGGTTATCTTAACTGACGTAAGGTATTCAGAGACTGCTAGGAGAAATTTGATATCACTTGGTCAGCTAGAGACTTTGGGATGCTGGTTCCAGTCTAAAGACTATAGGTTGAGGGTGTTTAAGGGAAATATTGAAGTCATGGCTGCTGACTACAGAGATACACTATATTTCCTTGATGGTGTCCCGATAAAAGCAGAGGCTAATACAGCTGAAAGAAACTTGGACAAGACTTCTCTGTGGCACAGTCGTCTTGGTCACATGAGTGTAAAGGGTTTGAAGTGTCTGGTAAAGTACGGGTTTCTTAAAGAAGAGGAGATAAGAGAGATGGAACACTGTATCTTGGGAAAGTTTCATAAGTTGTCATTCAAGACAGGAAAACACAAATCAGAAGAACCTTTAGCCTATGTTCATTCTGATCTGTGGGGGTCTCCTAATGTTACACCAAGTCTTTCCAAATGTCAGTACTATATTTCGTTTGTGGATGATTATTCCAGGAAGGTGTGGATATATTTTCTGAAGACTAAAGACGAAGCTTTCTCTAAGTTTACAGAATGGCTGGCATTGGTTGAAAATCAGAGTGGGAAAAGGCTTAAAGCTCTACGTACTGACAATGGACTTGAGTACTGAACAAGTTATTTGATGATTTCTGTAAAGACAAAGGAATTCTAAGGCATAAAACCTGTCCTTATACTCCACAACAAAATGGAGTTGCAGAAAGGCTGAATCGAACCATTTGGAAAAGGTTAGAAGTTTGCTCAGCGAGACGGGTTTGAGTGAAAGCTATTGGGCAGAAGCATCATCTACGGTGGTCTACATGATAAACCGAACACCATCAATCCCTTTGAAACTAAAAGTACCAGAGGAAGTGTGGTCAGGGAAAGCTCCGGGATATGAACATATGAGAAGATTTGGCTGCCTGGTTTACTACCATGTGGATCAAGGTAAATTGAAACCTAGAGCGAAAAAAGGGGTTTTCATGGGTTATCCTCAAGGTGTCAAGGGATACAGGATATGGAGTGATGAAGATAAGAAGATTGTGATCAGTAAGAATGTTTCATTCCATGAAGATGTGGTGTATAAGGATTTTAAGAATACGTCACAAGACTCTGTTATAAACAAAAGCACCAAGAAACGGGTAACATTCCTATTACCTACAAACACTGAGATTGAAGCTGATAATCACGGTGGGGATTCATCTCAAGGTGGAGTTTCTGAAAATGATGAACAACGGGTAGATTCTGACACAAAGTCTGAGAAAGAAGATTCTTCTGAAAATCTTAAGGATTACATGTTGGCAAGGGATAGGCAGAAACGAACTATAAAACCTCCAAGCCGTTTTGACGATGGGGATGTAGCTGCTTATGCTCTTGTAATGTCAGAGTTGACAAATGAAGAGGAACCTTTGTCATTTGGTGAAGCTATACGAAGCAAACATGGAAATAAATGGAAAGCCGCTTCTGATGAGGAAATGGAATCCTTAAAGAAAAATCAAACGTGGGTCCTAATTGATAGACCAGAAGGAGAGAGGACTATCGGTTGTAAATGGATCTATAAGATAAAACCAGGGATACCTGGGGGAGAAGATATGAGGTTCAAAGGAAGACTTGTGGCAAAGGGGTATTCACAAATAGAAGGCATAGATTACAATGAGGTTTTCTCACCAGTGGTAAAACATGTAACTATAAGGCTATTATTATCCTTGGTTGTTCATAAGGATCTGGAACTGGAGCAGTTGGATGTTAAAACTGCATTTCTTCATGGAACTCTAGACGAGAGGATTTTAATGGAACAACCTGAAGGGTATAAGGTGGGAGATAAGGTGTGTTTACTCAAAAGATCCCTATATGGTCTGAAACAATCTCCTAGACAATGGAACAGAAGGTTTGATGAGTTTATGAGAGCTCAAGGTTTGAGAGGAGTTCATATGATTCATGTGCCTACTTTAAGTCCTATGGTGAAGGTAACGTGATTTATCTTTTGCTGTATGTTGATGACATGTTAGTTGCAGCGAAAGATTTGAAGGAAGTTCAAAGACTTAAAGAGTTGCTGGGAAGTGAATTTGAGATGAAAGATTTGGGGTCAGCTAAGAGAATTTTGGGTATGGATATTAAAAGAGATAGAGTCAAGGGTGTTCTGACTCTGTCTCAAGAAACATACTTATGGAAAGTTCTAAAGAATTTTATGATGGAAGAATCAAAGCCAGTGTCTACTCCTATGGGTTCTCATTTTAAACTTTCGAGCACTAAAGAGGAATTCAGAACAGAAGCTCAAAACTATATGGAAAGCGTACCTTATTCAAGTGCTGTCGGTTCTCTTATGTATGCGATGATTGGGACTCGTCCGGAACATTGCGTATGGTGTTGGTCTTGTTAGTCGTTTCATGAGTGCTCCTAATCAAGAACATTGGAATGCTGTTAAATGGCTAATGAGGTACATAAAGGGATCTACTAATATGAGCTTAACGTTCAAGAAACAGGGAAGCTTTGAGGTGAAAGGGTATTGTGACAGTGATTACGCGTCTGACCTGGATAGAAGAAGGTCAATCACAGGGTACATCTTTCAAGTGGGCGGAAATACGGTAAGCTGGAGATCTGGCCTTCAGCACATTGTGGCCTTATCTACGACGGAAGCAGAATATATGGCATTAGTAGAAGCTACCAAAGAAGCGTTGTGGTTAAAAGGAATTACCTCGGAATTTGGTGTTGAACAAGAGAAGGCTGAGATCTTCTGTGATTCCCAGAGTGCGTTGTGCTTGGCTCGCAACAGTGTGTTTCACGAACGCACAAAGCACATCGATGTTCGCCTTCACTTTATTCGAGATGTGGTTGCGGATGGTTCGATTGTGGTGTCGAAGATAAGTACTCTTGAGAATCCGGCGGATATTCTCACTAAAACGGTACCGGTAAAGAAGTTTGAAGATGGGAGGAGTCGACTGAGAGTACTCAGCGATTGTAACTAGATCGATCTGGTCTAGGAAGTTCTTCGACAAGGTTAGGGTTTCGGAAGAGAGAGAGAAAAAAAAGGGGAAGTGAGCTGACTTTAGGTTAGCTGTCGGAAAAAGAAACCAAGGTGGAGATTTGTCACGTGTGGTTCTCTATTTCCGAATAGTGGGCTGGCAGATGAGAAGTGGGCCGAGTCAAGTTTATGAGGAGGCCCGGATGTTGAGTCGTCTGCCATGATTAGCCCAGGAGAAGTTATACTCTGCGTTTTGACCTGAAGCTTCTAACGGTCAAGGAACAACCCATGTGCAGGGTTGTTGAGGATTCGTGAGCTGGCAAGTCCAAGTGGTTAGCGAATCTTTCAGGAAGAGCAGAGGTATAAAAGGAGAAACGGATAGAAGATACTCACTGCGCACGTCATTGAGAGATCTTAGGCAAAAGAGTAATAGAGAATACTAAAGAGAATAGGATCATCTTTCTCTTGGTTTTGTATTCATACTTTGTACTAAGAACATCTGGTGAGTGACGTGAGATACACAAGGAGAGGTGTGAGCGGGGTGAGTGACAAAGCCTAATATCTAGCTTCTTGTATCCGTTTACTCCACGAGACGTACCAAGGCTTCGTTAATAGCCTTGGGAACTCTAAACTTCCTGTGTCTCTGTTTCCTGCAAAACGCAAAACCAAACATTACACTATAAAACGATAAGAACATATAAAGATGAACTAGAAACTTATATTCAAGAAGGAAGGAGAAAATCCACTACACCTAGGTATCAAGCTCTGATACCATATAGGTTTGTAAACTAGATGCTTTATTAAAGTAACGTGATACAATATTTATAGTGATTACAAGAGTAATCTAGGGATTACATAAAGACTAATATACCCTTATATACATATCATCTACAATTGTATTTTCTACTTGAAAAACAAGAATGCAAGAAAATAATATTCCAACATTATCAAAATTCAAAAGAAAACGTATTTTAATATCTTGGTCATACAATAGGCAAACTTGTTATTCGAAAGAACATTTCAATTGATCTTAGCTGTTATTTATAGTCACTGCCGCCAAAAAAAAGCCTTATAGTCATTATTTTATATAAGGTCATTTCTAATAATTCAATCTATTTTTTTTTCAACTTAGAATAATTTTATGATAGAATTGTGTTCTACTTTAATTATATTCTATTTAAAAGTAAAAATAGAGTAAAGAACAAAAAATAAACAACTTACTCTATATATAGAGTAAATCTATTTCTTACTCTATTATAGAGTAAAAATATAATATAATGGGAGTAATTTTATAAAAAAAAATATTTTAAAGTGGAAAATAGAGTGTGAGGTTAGAGATGTGCTAATAGACTACGAATGACTTATAACTGGTCAGTTACTTGAATTGGTCTATTGTCGAGTAAACCTTTGATTTGAGAACACGATCGACGATTGGAGTGATGAAAACGCAAACGCAGAAGACTCGCTATAATAACATTGTAACTAACGGGAATGGCTTATATTGGGCCGATCTTTTACAGCCCAATAGATTATTTTTTGTCATCCAAAAACGTTTCGGATCCAATAACAATGACCTATCAATCATTTGTCGTGACCTTCCATCGTCGAAGCAATCATCGGAAACCAAAGTTGAGAGAGATGAGGTTGTTCGATCCATGGCCAGTGTTCTTCAAGAGGGAGTGGAAACGTTGCTGGCCGTTTCTCACCGGATTCGCCGTAACAGGCGTCCTCATCACCAAGCTCACCGCTGGATTCACTGGTAAACTCTTTTCAGATCTGACCTGATTCTTCTATAGAAATGATAGAACCAATCCTTACTCGAGACTAATCGCTATTTATATATGAGTACGCTAAAATACTATATTACATGGCGATCGTTGCTGGAGTAATTCTGTTCATCCTTTCATAGACATCTAGTTTTATCAATTGAATGAATTTCCCTTTTTCTTAATGTTAGGTTATATAGTTCACTACTGTGAAAAATCTTCACTTCATCTCCCTCACGTCCCTTTATATGTTCACGTTAGGAGACATCATGGCAACCACTACCTGAGTTTTTATTTAAGTTAACCTTCTACTAGATTCGCATTTACTATAAAACAAACCCGTGCAATATAAAATCAATTTATAAAATCACATCAAGTTTTCATATTTTATATAAAAAAACTGTTTTTGAAACTTCTTTATGATTGATTTAGAAGATTATTAATTTTATTTTGCCAAAAAAATATTTTAAGAATAATTTTTTTCAAATAGTCAATCGTAGATATTTCACAAAAAAATTCAAGAAGAAAAATGATCAAAAACAAGTTTATTAAAAAGAAAATGTTCAATACTACCATTTCCTTTAGATTATAAATATAAAAAAATAAAAAAAATAAAAATAAATGTATAGTTTTGAATTAATATATTTTCAAATTCGATTTTTATATATTTATTTTATTGAAATTTTCTTTTTGAAACTGGAAAATGCTTTTGAAGCTATTTGAAAAAAACATTTTGATTTTTTTATATTTAGTTATTTATTTTTTTAAAAGTTTAAATCCTACTCCTTAATTATAAACCCTAAGTATAAATTAGTTAACCCTTTGGATACAATTGTATATTTACCCGTTAAATGAAATATTTTGATCATTTTGATATTTGGAAGTTATATTTATGATAAAAACTTTTTAGTGTGATCCTAGAAAAATTTCTCTTAATTTAATAAGTTTCATATTAAATAATATTATTTTGTAGTATCTAAACCACAAATAATTATACTTTTAAAAACATTTATTTTATAAATTATTTGAATGTTTTAGTCAAATAATTAAAAGGAAGATAAATATTGTTGGAACAAGATTAGTATTGTGTTGTTTGAAACACATTAGTAGTATAATGTTGTTTTCCATAATTATTCTTAATATTTTATTGAATATTAATAACATTTAATGTAACATAATGTATATCTAAAGGTCACGTACAAATAAATGTTTTTGTTTTAATAAGAAAGATCTTCTCGCACGAGCAGGTACGCTTGTTACAGCCTATATGAGATGATACAAACTATGTCCATGCAATTGCAGGTGGATTTGTTTGTGTGGACCTCGAACCAGATAACTCAGGGAATGGATTGCTTCTGTCCAGTTTGTACGCCAATGCTGGTTGTTGAAAAGGTGTTGTAAGAATGAAGAAGATGATAAAGAAGAAGTTGAGAAGGTTTCCAGGCATCAGCTGGGTAAGTACTGTTTGGTCCTTCTCGGTTTGATCACCAAATCACTAAAAAATAATGTTCAAGCAAATGGCCGTATCATCCTAGAAATTAGATAAACAATAAGATATTCTTTTCATATAAGTACATCTCTGGCAAAGAAACATTTTAGATAGACTTATTAGAAAAAAGACAAAGTAAGCCTTTAGTATATGTCCCGATCACAACAAAGTCCTTCCACACAATTGATAAAGTTTTTAAAGCCTCAATGGATCAGATCTGAACGTTTCCATCTGTCTCCCTGAGCTTCTTCCATTCCCACACTGAAGCAAGAATGGATGATAAGCAAGTGAAGAGAAGGATAGTGTTGGTTCCAGTACCAGCACAAGGTCATGTCACTCCTATTATGCAACTCGGGAAAGCTCTTCACTCCAAAGGCTTCTCCATCACTGTTATTCAGACACATTATAACCGAGTTAGCTCTTCCCAAGACTTCTCTGATTTTCAGTTTCTCACCATCCCAGGTACTTTAACTGACTCTGATCTTAAAACCCTCGGAGCACTCCAGTTTCTGATGAAGCTCAATCAAATCTGCGAGGCAAGCTTCAAGCACTGTTTAGGCCAACTATTGCAAGAACAAGGCAGCCATGATGATATTGCTTGCGTCATCTACGATGAGTATATGTACTTCTCTGCAGCTGCACCTAAGGAGTTTCATCTTCCCAGTGTTGTCTTCAGTACTACAAATGCTACTGCCTGTCTGTCGCTTTGTTTTGGCCAAAGTCAACGCTGACAAGTTCTTGATCGACATGAAAGGTACCCAAGATTAACTATAAAAACCTATTTAGATTTGGTGATAACCGGTTCAGATGCTATTCGGTTTGTGAAACTTTGCAGATCCTGAAGTGCAAGACAGTTTGTTTCCAGGGTTGCATCCTCTGAGGTACAAGGACCTACCAACTTCAGCATTTGGGACACTAGAGGATATCATCAAGCTCTGCAGTGAAGCTGTAAACACTCGAACAGCTTCAGCAGTTTATCATCAACTCAGCTACCTGTCTAGAGAGCTCATCTTTTTCACGGTTGCAACGAGAACTACAAGTTCCGGTTTATCCCATAGGTCCACTTCACATTGCAGCTTCTGCGCCGTCTAGTTTACTAGAAGAAGACAGAAAGCTGCATTTGAATGGTTGGACAAGCAGAAACCAAAAACAGTGGTGATTTACATAGCTTGGGAAGCTTAGAGCACCTCCATTGGACTACTTAGGGGTCCTTAGCAAAAAGTGGGGTGGGTCCCACCACTTTGTTAAGGACCACTCCTAAAAACCCTTATTTAAGACCCTCCTACACTGTTTTGTGGGTCTCACTGACACGTGGCGGTCCACGATTGGTTGGTTTTTTAATTTTTCTTTTTTAATTTTTTTAAATGAAAAAAATAAAATAAAAAAAGTTAAGACCCATAGGGGTCTTAACTGATGGAATGCTCTTAGGTCTAATGGAAACCAAAGACACTGTTGGAGATGGCTAGAGGTGAGTAATAGCAAACAACCTTTCTTATGGGTGATCCGACCCGGTTCCATTCCTGCCTCGGAGTGGACAGAGTCCTTACCAGAGGAGTTCAGCCAAGCTGGTTCAGAAGAGAGGTTACATTGTGAAAGTGGGCACCACAGATGGAAGTTCTAAGACATTCTGCAGTGGGAGGTTCTGGAGTCAGCTGTGGATGGAACTCAACATTTAGAGAGCATTGGGGAAGGTGTTCCCAATGATCTGCAGGCCTATTACTGGAGATCAGAAAGTTAATGCGAGGTACTTAGAGAGTGTTTGGAGAGTTGGGGTTGAAATTAGAAGGAGAGATGGAGAAAGAAACTGTGGAGAGAGTTGTGAGGAGGTTGATAGTTGATGAAGAAGGAGCAGATATGAGGAAGAGAGCTATTGGTTTGAAAGAGAAGCTCGAAGCCTCTGTTAGAAGTGGAGGTTCCTCGTGCACCTCACTAGACAACTTTATCAATACCTTGCAAACTAAGAACTTCATGTATGAATGAGATAGTCTCTGTTCAAAGTCAAAGGTGTAATCTTTATTTTATTTAAGTTTTAAAATGACACTTACGAAAGGGAATACAATACAAGTTGAATTATGTATTTTATCAACTTGGCACCTATATCTTACTTGGACAATGCATATATATATATATAAGTTGGTTAATGTAAAGTATTATATCAATTGGGTACCATCAACGTGTAAGAAAATAAATTTTCTAAAGAGTTCCACCCACCACCTCATTGCCAAACATAATAGCATTTGTCACAATTTAAGTAAAATACAACCTAATAGTCAAACAAAATGATTTTAATTACTCAGCAGTCAGCACACTTGTGCTTCCGCCTTGCTTAACAGGTGGAAACGACGTCGCTACTGGCTTTCCCAGAAAAAACGGAGATCAAATGGGTTCCACATAGGTCCCCACAAACAGCAACACGGCGTTTCCACTTTCCGCGTTTGGTCAAAACGTCACGACTGTTAATACCTCCGCTATCTTCTACCCAGTCAAACACTCACCACGTGTCCATTCACCGTCTAATCAAACGCCGTGAATTACCCTCCAACGACCACCTTAAAAACCACGTTTTCATTTTCTCATCTCAAACCTATTTCATCTAACTGCGTTTACTCTCTTTCTCTCAGATCCTCCTTCTTGGAGATGCCGTCACCGTCAACGCCATAACGTCGTCGTATTGGTGTTACAGCTGCACGCGATTCGTCAGCCGTCTGGTCTGAATCCGAACAAGGCAGCCACCGTCAGCATCTCTTGCCCGCACTGCGACGGCCGGATTCATCGAAGAGCTTACCGATTCCTCCTCCGCCGCAAACCGAAATCAACTCCTCCACCTTCCACCGAAGCCAGATCGATCATCAACAACCGTAGATCTATAATCAGACGCCGGAGATCCACTCGCCCTCCTTCTTTCAATCCAGTCATCGTCCTCCAAGGAGCGTCCGGCGAGAGAGACGATGGAGAAGAAGCTAGAGAATCTCGACCGCGGTTCGAGTTTTACTACGATGACGGATCCGTGATTAGGTCTTGAGACCTCTTCGGATTCCGTATCCGAGCATCCTGATGGATCCGGATCTCGAGCGTTTGCTCGCGCAGTTAAGCCAGATTGACGCGCGGGGACCGGATTCGGTAGATGCTCGGGAACCCGCCGCACGGTCAAAATCGGCGACTTGAATCTTTGCCGAGAGTAGTGGCAATCTCCGATTGCCTCGTAGGCGCGGAGTGTTAATTGCGCTGTGTGTACTGAGGTGTTTCAGCAGGTGGAGACGGAGGCGCGTAGAATGCGTGTAAGCATATGTTTCACGGAAGACTGTATAGTTCCGTGGCTTTCGATTCGGACTCATGCCTGTCTGTCGTTTTGAGCTGCCGTCGGAGGGAATAGACAGAGCAGGGACAAGGAGGAGATGGAGCTGGCATGAGGCCCGTGGGGATGACGATATGGAGACTCTCCTGGAGGTGGATTCGCGTGGGATGGTTAATGCGGCGATGAGAGAAGGGGAGAGAGTGTTGCGGTTGTGCGTTAACGGAAATGGACGGTGGTGGGATTGGTGGTAGTAGTGACGAGTCCTAGACGGATCTCGATGGGTTCGCAGCTAATGCGGACAGTTGAGTCAGATGGTATAACGGTGTGGTGGCTCGCTGGAGGAGATTGAGGACATGAGTGGTTCGTGGATGATGTCGGTGGATAAGGAGAGTGAGGTCCAACACCGTGCTGTCTCATCTCTTCCCTTCGAATCATCGCTGGATTTGGACAGTGAAGTAGACACTAGGGTTATGGATCGGCCAATTCAGTGCTGAGAGAGATACTTCGGCGAAAACAGAAGTAACAGAGCTTCTTCAGCTTCTGCGAGTGATGTTGACATTGGTGTATCTTATTTTTCATGTTTGTTCGTGTGTTCATAGCATCTCACAATGATAATATAAGAACTCAGAAGAAGAAATCCGAAATACTGATTATATTTGTTATGTTACATTACATCAAAATGTCTATGTTCATTCAAGTTTTCATTATTTTTTTATAGACAAAACTATTGTCTGTCTGGTGTGAACGAGAACTTTTCGCTCTGTTTTGGTTTCGAGAAAGTAAACAAGAATGCTGTCCTGTACGCTTTTCTTTTTCCTCTGGATGCTGAGACAGGAGAAGGCCTAGTGAGAAAAAGGTGCACATAAAAAGAAAAAGGAGTCATGAGGAATGATATAATTGATGGTCAAGTTGCCAAATTTGAAGTTCTCATTCACTGGCAGGTTCTTTTTAATATCCATATCCTTGTTACGTGTACAGTTAGATTTTGGTCTGGAACGGTTGAACACGGTCAAAAATATATTGAACTAGATCTGAAACGTTTAGGATAATAAGATTTGTCGATTCGCGTTAGTTATATATTACTGCACAAATTAACATGCAAATAAATGCGTCCAATGTTGGCATTCTCTAGAATGAAAATTGTACTAGTTTTATTAGCAATTTTGAATCTCTGTTAGAATTTGCATTTACAATCACGTGAAAGACTTCAAGAAAATGTTTAGTTTGAGTCAAAATTTCAATTAATTGCATCAGAATTTGGTGTTAAATCAATATGGTCTTGTCCTTTTAAAATTAAACACCGAACTAACTAATTGCAAAGGAACAATACCTGATTCTCTTAAAATTGGTGAGTCACTAATTGTTAAATCGAAATACTCTTTAGAAATCATGGTGAAGATTCACACACACAAAAGTACCTCTTCACAATTCAACTACAAGTCATTAGCATGAAACCATAAACGAAGAGACAACATATCCTATGGTGCCCAAAAAGAAAATCTCAACTACGACAGTCACTAGTTGTGTGTGTGTATGCACAGTCATACTCGGTCCACGCTCCACTCAGAACCGTTAGTAGAGATCATTAGTACTGGCGTTTTATTCTTAAAATCGCGACTGCCACGTGTCAATGGAGCAAACAGTTCAAAAGTTGCTCCAAGAGTTGTCTCTTAGCTAAGGGAGGAAGAGTGGGTTTTTATATGTGGGCCTCAATTCTAAGAAACCCCTTTAAAGTTGGGGATAATAATGCCAATCTTTCTATTTTTAAGCAAACATTTGTGAAACACAAAGATACAAAAAATGGTGACCAA